>JBAMBP010001272.1:0-135603 GCA_037044515.1 Phortica magna
AGGCGCGACATAAGCGATCATAAAAAGTATTAAACAAAATGAAGCTATCAGACTCGCTAAGTCGAAGTGTCGCCGTTTTAATAATGTTTAACTCGAGTTTTATGACAAACTTTGAACAATGAAATGCTGAATTATGAAAGTCTTAAAACTTGAACAAAAGATAAAATAAGATAAAAGAAATTTCATTCATATGCTAAGCGAAGTTGTCGTATTTGAAATGTTTGTTTGTTTCAAGTTTGACTTGAATTCAAATGCCTAATGGTTTAATCATTTAGCGAATTCTTGGTATTTATCTATGAATTCCAACGAATACAAAGTGCATCATCACATTTGCATAACGCGATTGTCAGACTCGCATGTCGTCATTGCGCTAACTCATTGTACGCCGCCCACACTCATAGCACAACAACATAAAACAGTATCGATGCCTTAAAATTCGAGTATATTGTGTACCTATTATTAAGTCATTAGACGACTGACTAATTGATTGATTTAATGACGAGCTCGCACACGAGTCTGAAATGAGCGTGATGCAATCGCATGACTGCCGTTACTACAAAGTATATCAGCAGCACTTAACAACATTTTGAAGTCATCGACTTTGACGTCGTTTGAGTATTGCCACTTTAAGCTCTTTTTTTAAGGCAATTAAATAGCATAGGTGAGATAATTGATAAGCTTGTGAAGACAGGCACAGAAGCCGTTGATATATTCAACAAGCTCTAAGAGAAGACCTTTAAGCATCAATTAGAAAAGTTTTTATATACGAAGATATCCCTTTAAATTAAATTTAAAATTTTTTTCAAGAACTTGTATTTAAAAGTAGTTAATTTGGTTATAAATATAGTTAGGTTTTCTGTAATATAACTAATTTTGAATTATTTAATATGAAAGCTTACACAAAACATCATATTTCAAAAAGAAAAAATCTGAAATACTTTTTTGTTAAAAAAAATAAATCCTCATAAGAAATGTTATGAAGCTCATAGGAAATTATGAGAGGGGAAGTGATATTTTATAAAGATTTCAGATTATCTTTCAATGCAATTTTACAAATGATTGTCGAATGATTGTTGAATTCCATATCTGAAACTAATTCCTTATAGACTTCCTTGTAAAAAAAAAATTTAAGTAAAGTTTTATTTATTTTCAATTCTACAATCGAAATGTCTAGAAACCACTCTGGCTCAAAATTTCGTGGTTTTTATACCCTGTACATACTGTACCAGGGTATATTGTGTTTGTTTGGCCGAAATGTATGTAACGCAGAGAAGGAGGGGAGGGGGACCCTATAAAGTATATATATTCTTGATCAGGACGACAAGACAAATTGATTAAGCCATGTCCGTCCGTCTGTCCGTCTGTCCGTCCGTCCGTCCGTCCGTCCGTCCTCACCAATGGTTCTCGGAAACTATAAAAGATAGAGACTTGAAATTTGGAGGATAGACTCGTGATGCTCGGCAGCAGATCAAGTTTGAACGGTTTTGAGCCACGCCCACTCCTTCCCGCCCAACCAGCTACGCCCACTTTTTGAAAAGGCTATAACTTGAACACCAGAAACGCTAGAACTATGAAAGTTGGTATGTCGACTAAGTATGTAAAGACCTATAAAACTGCATACCCCAATTTTCCCCCCAACCCTTCATTACCCCTCAAAAAGTGTTTTTGTAAATTACTGTATCTTCAAAACTATAAAAGATACGGACCTGAAATTTTGTATGTAGACTCAGTAAATACATGTCCTTAAAACTGCATACCAGAAAATACCCATTTGTATTTTTGACTACCCCTCAAAGACCACCAAACTTACATTTTTTGTAAATTTTACTTTTTTTTTACAAAAATTTGTATATCTCCACAACTATATCAGATACGAAATTGAAACTTTGTATGCAGACTTCATATATGTATATCTTTAAAACTGCATACCAAGTTTTTCCCCCCTACCCTTAATAACCCCTCAAATAGTGTTTGCATGTCAAAGCCTACATCTCCGAAATTGTTGAAGGTACGGACCTGAAATTTTGTTCGTAGACAAAGTATATATAACTTCTTAAGACTGCATACCAGAAAATACCATTTTGTATTTGAACTACCCATTAGAGGTCGGCAAACTTAAATTTTGGGTAAATTCCAGTTTATTTTTATTAAAATATGTAT
Organism: Phortica magna; assembly: GCA_037044515.1. NCBI lineage: Eukaryota > Metazoa > Arthropoda > Insecta > Diptera > Drosophilidae > Phortica > Phortica magna. The sequence continues at coordinate 2,161 of JBAMBP010001272.1, forward strand.
ATCTCCACAACTATGAAATATACATGTCTAAAATTTTGTATGCAGATTCAGTTAATATACGTCCTTTAAACTGCATACCGAAAAACACCCCTTTATTTCATGGCTTCCCCCTCAGAGATCAACAAACTCGAATTTTTCGAAAATTCCTCACTTTTGACTGATTTTTTTGATATTTGGAACACCATTTATATAGATGAGGGTATGTGCAGGGTATTATATGGTTGAGTATACTCAACTATACCGCCCTTACTAGTTTTATTAAGGAAATAAATTCTGCTGATAACAAAACAATGAAAAAATGTGCCAAACCTATTTTAAGCATTCGATGTTAATTTGACAGGTTTTTATATGAAATGTTTACGAATTTTAATTTAGTTATTATTGGACTTGAATAACAAATTTTAATTGATAATATTGATATTCAAAATGCCGCTATATACGTTCAATTGTTTGAACGCGCGTCCACATGGCGTTCTTTTGTCTATGCTCAGTAAGCATTCCAATGTTTTTATGTCATGCGATAAATTATTGAACGCAACAATAACAACAAAAGCAGCAGCAGCTCAACAACAACAACAACAATGCCAAGTACGTAGTCTGAACACAACATTTATTGTAATTTGTTTTCTTTAAAATTTTTTGTTCTGCTCATATTTTTTATTAGCGCAATAAAATGATTTAGAAAAAATGCGTGAAATTCTACGAAATTGATTCGCAAGTAGGCGTTCAAGTATCTTGTGTAATGGCTGTGAAGTGGATCGAATAAAGGGGCGGGGGTATGCTGAGGCGGGCACAGTTATCAATGCACTATGCGGAAGTCATTGAAAGTGTTGTTAGTTGATTGAATGGGTTTGTCATTATTCGTGATTGAAGCACATAAATGCCATGTAAATACACTTTCAAGTTCAAATAATTCGAAAGTGGGCCAAAAGATAAGGCAAAATAGGTTTTGTTAAAAAAATAATTGAGATAAAAATATTATTTCACGCAACAAAAGACATAAACGATGTGTGTGTGTGGTAGTGTGGCAACATTTGTGTTGTTGTTGTTGCTTTTCTGCAGCTACGTTGCAACAAACTTTGTTAATTAACTAATTCTGCTTATCATTCAATTTGTCGTTGTAATCACTTCGATCATCATCATTTCAAAATCTGTCAACGCTGCCATGGCCATATTAACGCCAACATAATAATCTAATTACTGAGACTCAACGTGCCTCAAATATCAAATGACAAAATATTTTGCCCATCTGTTGCTAAATTGGGTGGCTTCGTGCCAATTTGCTTCGCACATTCAACAAGGTATGCAAAACGCCGAAACCGTATGAAGCTTTCAGTTGATTGCATCATTTTTGGAACTGTTTGGAGCACATACATATACATTCGTTGCGACGGACGGACGGACTTAAAATCAAAGTAAGCCGCATGATGCTTATCACGATCGCAAAAACAGTCAATGTTTTTGCTTGGCTGAATGTAATTTTTAGGCGTTTATTTTACATTTAAAAACAAGTAGACTCATAAACATACTCGTATATGTATATTTGTTCAATGTCTTTGTTTTTGTTTCTTTACTAAAAAGCTTTAAAAATGTTTTCTGTTTTGCGTTGCAAACTTTTCATTTGTTTAAATGTGAAAAATAAAGAAAAATATACAATTGTAACTTTACATAAACATTTAATTAACGCATTATGAATATAATAAATTGTATTGCTCTATGTAAATATTTAGCAAATTAGCGCTTCACATCGAGTGTCGATTGGCGTTTGTCGATTGGAAATATCGTAACGCAAAGTGTTGCTTTAGATACAATAAATGTAAAAGTATTTATGAGCTGCCAGCTGAGTTAACAAATTCACCACTAATGACCTGTTAATGTTTTTCAATTTTGTTACATTTATTGTTTATTTACACACGCATAAGCACAGAAAAACATATACACATGCACATACATACATGTGCCGCCCTTAGTGACGTCGTCGTCATGGTCGTTCATGTTGGTTGAGGTTTGATTTGATTCAGAGTTTTCATTACTGATTGATTTCATACTAAGACACCTGATTTGTTAACCACACACACACACACACACGCGCACTCATACTTCTTTTAGTTGTATATACAACAAGTGACGTCTTTTGCGATTTCTTGTTTGTTAACAAAGCAATTCATTTACACGAAAATGTAAAAATGTTGCAAGTTGCTTCCTGCATGCATCTTTCAAATGTGCTTATAACTGAAATAACAAACACCAAAACAAAAACAAAAAACAACAATAACCTTACGAACAACATTTGCTATTTTACTGCAGGTGCCGTGTAATATATAAATTCCAGACTGTTTTCTGTTTGTTTTTGCTTTTTTGGCAAATTGATGCGGAAATTTTCAAAACAATTCGGTTAAACATTTAATGATTCTATTTTTTTAATAGTCGTATCAATAAAATAAGAAAGCAATTTATCAAATAGATCAAGGTCATGCGGCTTGCAGTTCTCATGGACTGCCATGGACTTTGCACTTGGTCGTGCGTCAAGACAGTCCATTCGTTTGCACCGCCAAGTCGCCGAATTTGACATTGATGGCGAAAGTTGTTGGCTTCGTAGTCTTCGGTGCCAAGCAGATGTGATCGAAGTATCAGACAGAGGGCACCGAAGTGTGACTTTATATTTAATTCAATTGAAACATTTGATAAAATTTGACAGTTTTTATTGAACATTTTCATTGCTTTGAATAATTGACGCATTTCTTGTTTCGATCATTATGTCTTTGAGGTTGAAAAGTGGACTTTGTCTTGAGTGCTTACATATTTTTATTTTTATCAAGTAAATATTTTAATACCTTGTACACATGTGTGTATTATGGTATACTACGTTTATTTGACCCTATAGAGTATATGTTTATATTATTATTCACAATGACGAAAGTAATCAATCTAGCCATATCCGTCCATTCGTCTGCCCTCACCAATGGTTCTCGGAAACCTGGAGAACTAGAGTCATGGTGACGTGAATAATAGACTCGTGGTATCATGCGCTAACCCACGTTTTAAATAACAACACAGTCCTACAAAATGGTATATCGCAATTATTTTCCACGCCCTCATTACTTCATAAAAACGATTTTTTATATAACGATAAAAGATAAAATTTTCGGTCGTCGCAGCGCCCACAATTTGTGCAGGGTATTATATCGTCGAGTGTACTCGTCTACTCCGCTATTACTGTGTTTTTTTTTCGGTTTCCATTATTGCAAACTTTGTTTATGACAAAATTATTTTGACTTTGCAATTTGTTCTTCTATTCTATCACCTCTGTTTGACTGCTCAAAGTATCTTTCTGTTGCAAATGATATACGTTTCGGTTTCTTAGATTTCTTGTATTGTAATGAACTTTAATGCAAATAAAACACTTTGAGTTTTTGTTATTTTTGAGTTATCGTTCTCGGCATTGAACCCAAATTATTATATTGTATTTCAATCAATGTTATTATTATTGATACAAAACACAGAAGACCGCAAAATATTGTTTGCGTCGCACAAAATGGAAGATACTTTGTGTATTGATTTCGTTCGTTCTGCGAGCGCACTTTTTTGGAATTTGACATTTTGACAATTGGTTTATTTTCGTTGTTTGATTTGTAATTTATTTGTTTGAGCGTTTTCCGGGTAAGAAAAAAAGCAACAAACAATGCCTAAAACATAATTTCGAACATTCAAATTTATTTGTGTCTTTTATTATTTTTATAGTTTTTTTGTAATATTTCTTCTCTTTGGATTTTTCGGCATTGTTGTGACGTAAATGACTTGTAAATCAATTAATTGCAATCACGGTTGCCCGCTTGGGTGGCAGTCGTGTAAATTGGCTGTTAACAGGCACTTTGCTACCGCTCGGCCGTCGTTTTTTTATTGGCAATCGGGTTTGTGTAAAATATTTCATTTACTTTTATTGTTAGTTTTTTTTAACAAAAATTTCTATTTTCATTTAATGATTGCTGCAACTGATTATTGGTGTTTGTTGTTGGCTTAATTGGCTAATGTATTTGTGCTGCGCTGCTTTCAATCATTGCTATAAATAAATCAAGTTGAAAATACTTTTCGGTTTTTCAGTTTTGACGTCACAGCAGCAAATTGTTTGTGGAAAGCTTTGAACAAAAGAATATTTACATGGATTTCGCGGCATTCGTCGAAAAGTTCTTCATTATTATTATGGAAAGAACGCACACGGAAATCGCTTGTTAATCATGTTGGCGTCGATTTGTTTAGTTCTTAAAAAGTTTCAAGGCATCTCTTTTATTTTGTTATTTATTTATTTTGTAGATTATTCGCACATTTGCCATTGGCTTTTTTATTATTTTAGATACAGGAACTTGTTTGCCATGTTTATTTGTCTTATTTCTAAATAATAAGTGCTCATTTTTGGCGGCACATCAAGATTATTGATTGTCTTTTGATGATTGAAAATATCTATTACGTTGTTGTTGAGTGACATCAGTTGAGTGATAACTTGTTGCTCGTCATTCACCGCCAAATGCAATCCATGTCCACTGCCAAAGTGAAGTGTGTAAACATTCGAGTGTCTTTTGTTATTTACTTCTGTCATTGCAAATTTTTCTTATAAAGAAATTGCTTGGTTGACTCATGAAACCAATTAAGTAACTTATAAATATATTTAGCAGAGATTATTACTTGGGTTCTTTGGTTGCTACGAGTACAGTGGAACTTCGATATTCTCAACACCCAATAAATCCGACGTTTCAGTTATATGGACAATATCACAAGCTAAGGCAGTTATTTCCAAATAAAGTAAAAAGAAGTCGACGATAAAGATTAAGAAGACTATTAGTTTTGAAACACTAAAAAAAATATGTTAAATTTGATTTGTTTAAAATAAATTTGTCTAAATATACAATACTTAAAATATATTAATTGCTTTTATTAACCTTAGGGCCAATTTTTAAAATCCAGTAATCTGAACCAGATTATTAAAGTCATACTGTATTATCATTTGATTTTTTAATTACGCTAAACGATTGACTGGTTTTATAAGCATAACCGATCTATAGTTTATTGCAATGATTGAACAGAGTTTATAATACGAAATAACTGAAGAATGTTAACTTAACAGCGTTTTAATTTGTTAATTCTATTTTATGGACAAATCGAAATTTTGTATAAAACTTATTTCAAACGTTTTTTTTTATTCAACCATTCATTATTTCCATTTTTGCTAGCTATGACAAATTTCTTATTTGTATAGCGCATCTGAATGTCACCATCGCCAAATGCTGTTGTTCTGTGACGCTTATCTTTTTTTATTTTCGGTTTTTGCGGCAGTTTATTGCTCTCCGCCGCTTTGCGATTTATTTTTGTTGCTCTAAGAGGTTTGCTTTAACACAAATGTTTTTGCTTGAAATATTTTTTTTTTTGTTATTTTTGTTTTGGTTTTTTATTGAATAAAGTTTTATGCTAATACAAACGCCCACAATGAGTCAGCGGCGTTTGTTGATCTGCGTTGCTGTTAGAAGCCGTTTCTACTTAATAACGTATAAAAGATACATAATATTCTTAAAATTTTGCATAAATTATTTGTTTACCGTTCTGCTTTTTCACGCATATAAATTCTGCGTAATATTTTCAAATTCAACGTGGTCAACTTTGTTTTTGTTTTTCTGTTTTCTGTTTTCGGATTTGCCAAAACTTTGCTTAGCCCAAAGTAATCAGTATGCCAGCGGTGTGCGCGCCACCAAGTAGTTTTATGTCTTTACAAAGGCTCAGAGTTGAATGAAGGAACAAACAAATAGATTTTTAGTATGCTACAGACTGGCCTGGAATAGTTTCGAGTTGATTCATGTAACGCATTTTCGAAATTTTGGCATTTCACAATTATGGTTAAGAAAAAGAAAGGCTGTCAACAATTATTCATACTTTTTTTTTTGCTGTATGCTATGACAAATTCGATTACTCAGTTTATTAAACGAAAAAGCAAAAGAAAGGCAAGAAATCCAAGTACAATAAGCCGCAAATCGACACAGACAAACGGCAGACAACACCCACTTAAGGCTTGTAAAAATTGGCGCGCTTAATACGCCTAATGACGACGTCAACAGCAGCAGCGACGGCGACTGCGACTGAGAACGACGTCAGCTTATTGTCAAAGTCGAACTGAGACCGTGATTATCAGCCGGACTCATGTTCGTACACATGTAGAGCATTGCGCCTCGAGGCATATTCCCTCAGTCTCCGTCTCGCACTTACTGCAAAAATAGCACATTTGATTAGATCTGCTTGGCAAAGACGGTTGACACCTTCTTGGAATTTTAAATTGGCGCATGAATAAAGTTAAAACCGAACGCAACAAAACCGAAGCAATTAGACAATAAAAAAAGAACAACGAAATATTCCATAGAGCAATAAACTTAAATAGGTCATTAAGAAACGCTATTGAATGTTTTTTTAATTTGTTTTCTAATAAACATAAATTTTTTTTATGTTGTGCGCTACTGAATTTTAATAAAGACCGCAAAGTCAAGTTAAACTTTGTATAAAGGCGCATGAGTTTCATCTTTTCGTTTTTGATTCGTACGCCAAATTCGTTTTGAATTGCAACATTTTTATTTATAAAATAATTGACGAAGCGCTAAGCATTGAAACGAGTCTTCTACGTTGGCGATAGACTGCGAGTCGGCGAAATTAAATAAAATAAATTTGGCGAAATTTTTCAAATGCAATTGACAATTATTGTTTGCCAAATTCAAGTCACATGGCAACATGAAAAAACAACAAAAAAAAAACCGATTTAATTTTGTATGAGAATTTTCGTTAACTTTTACTTTTCACATTTTCACTAATTGAACATGGTAATTTCTGCGCTTGAAAACTAATTTCGTTTTCATTTAGAAAATTTCTTTGCTAAAATTAAAATTCTTCACTTTCGTTACTTGTTGATGTTTGTTCAACATATTTGGCGAGAAGTCATTGTCAATGCCAAAGACATCAACAAATTCTAGAAATGAAAAATTTTAATGTCTCATGCTGCTGTCGTGTCGTCTACGATTTTTGCTTTACACATATGACAGACGATTTTTCAACAGTTTTCTTTTGCGCTTTAGTAGAAGAAATGAGCGTGCTCATTGCTTCACCTATTTCGATAACTAATATGTACTTAATATAAATAAGTCTTAAACCTTCCTTTTTGTAAATATATAGTAGAGTTTTTGCCCATAGAGTATTAAGGACTAAGGAGAACGTGGAGGTCGTTAACCAAAACCGTCTATTACAAGAGCACTTTGATTTTGCGAAGGTTTTTTGTATTGCTATTTTTCTCCTCTTCCGTTCTCCTTTTAATCCAAAAGCCAAACCTACCAACCTTGAATCGATTTAACCTTCATTATCCTATGAAGGTAGTAAGCTTTTCAGACATGTTGGTTCGATCGCCGAAGATTATAGATCAGATCTTTTCTACAAAAATGCATGTAGCGTACACATTAACCACGAAAGTCGAATTTTCTGTTACACATTTCAGACATTTATGTTGTTTGATTGTTATAATTTTGGGGGAAAATAATTTAAAACAACATTTTATTTCTTGTGCTTGAAAAGGTTAATTAAGTGATTGCCATATATCATTTAATTATACTCTTTCAAGAAGGGTATATCAATTTTTTCATGAAGTTTGCAACGTAGAGAAAAAGACATCTCCGACTTGAACAAAGCTTTTTTTTTTTAAATTTTGCACATTTTTGAACAAAATACGATAGTGTATGAGATTTGTTGAAGATTGGGCGAATATTGCATGTTAGCTCCCTTAGCAACGATCGCCCAAAAATAAGAATTCGGTAAGAAAACTGTTTGTTCTTGAATATAAATTAACGAAATTTTGCAGTTGTGTGTTTTAATTTCATTAGTGTTTGATTAATTTTATGTTCCAAAATACGCCCCAGTATCTTTAAAAACTTAAAGATATTAATTGGGGCAATGCTTACAAGAGTATATAAGTTTCGGCAAAGATGAACCCCCTTTCTTGTCTTATTTCATTGTAGGAAAAACGTGCGTTGTTTTGAGATATGTTGGCATTGTTTTGATTTTGATGTTTTAATTTTATACTATTTTTTTTGTTTTTTTGAAAAGTTTCAAATATTTCATATAAAATTTTTGTAAATTTTAGTAGTGAAAAATGTTGTATTTTTTTTTGATAATTTTAGATTTTTTTTTTTAATTTACTTATGTCAGATTTTCATTTTAATAAAAAGCTCAGTTCAGAATACAAACGCAAATATTCTATAATTTGCAATAGGCTTTGAGTCACTGTATGCATAAGATTATAAACGTACGGCTGTCAGATGTTTCATTTAATGCCTTGCAAAATATATGTAAAAATATTAAATAAATTATCAACCAAAAAAAAAAAATCAATTTGCTATCAAATTGCAATTCAACAGCAACATGCGCTCAGCTGCTGTCGAAGTGTGAAGTGCGACATGGCGTATGATTAATAAGTGTCAGTTGAAGTTTCTAATCAGCGCTAAAGTGCATTCAGCTGTTGACGCCAGAAAGCGAGAGTTGCGTTGATTATGCACAACAAATAAGAAAAACAGCATTTAAAGCTGAAAAAAACGAATAACAACAACCACATTTAATATTCATTATGTCATTTGCTTATTGCAATTCTTATCAGAATTTGTATTTACCTTTAGCGCGAACATTTAGCACACTTTTGCAGTAAAGCGATAGACAAATATTTTTGTAGTTAACACAAACTTCTGTGGAGAACGAGTAATGCCACACGGCGTCTAACGGTTAAGATAAACAACAACACTAATTGACAGAACACAAATTATGTGAATTCGCCAACGAGGTGTGAACTCCTAATTGGCCTTAAAACGACACCGCCGTCAGTTAAATGCAAACAAGTTAAGCTTTAAGCAAAATAAACTATTTTCGTAGCAAAAATCAAATACGCATGACGTCACAAGTTTGACCAACAATTACCAGATTCGCTTTAATTACTTAGAGAGCTTGTTTGCTTTTGAAATTTTCAAGTTTAGAAGTGCGAAAATTTCGCTGTCAAAGTCAATAAAACTTTACACTTAGTCAGCGCGCAAAAGTAATAGAAAACTATTAAAAAAAAAAAGAAAACAATAACAACGATTAAATTAAAACAAATGTCATTGATAGATGTGCAACAAACCGTTTAAAATAATAACAATTAAATTGTTGTCAACGCAAAGTCAGCATTCAATTTGGCGGCTTTTATTTGTGCAATAAATGTGCAACTAAATCGAAGAAAACAACAATTGCAAAGAACAAAATTGCACGGCAACGCGAATAAATGTGCAAGCGCTGAGATTGTGTAAACAAAACGGCAGCTGGAAGCTGCGAGCGAGCGAGCGAGCGAACGACTCAGAGCGTGGGCGTTCTATTTTCATTCAGGCAAACAAACAAACAAGCAATGCAAAGCACTGCAGTGCAACAACAGATACAGATACAGACACAGTCAAGTAATGAGACACGACACTCATTTGCTATCAATGAGAACGTCAAGCTAAACGATCGTCTGACCGACCGAACGACCGACCGAATGACGGAGCAGCAGACCGGCAGCATGTACGACCGAGCGCATTTAAGTCTAGGAAAACAATTTATAAGCAGTAACAAAAACAGCAAGCAATTCTGATGTCACGATACGAGAACGTTTTGCTTGCTTGTCTAAAAGCTAAAGGTGAACAAAGTCGACTCAACCGAAATCAAGTGACGATTAATTGTGCGTGGGCGTGGGCGTGTGCTTTGATATATTTATTATGGCCAATTGCAAATGGAATTTAATAACTCCAATCATGTGCATTTGACAAAAGTATGCCTAACGGCAACTTGCCAGCGACATTAAAATATCATTTTCGTGCTGACTTCTGATATGTGCGAAATTCAACTGGGGCAGGGGAGGTGCTGGAAGAGATACTTTTATAATAGTTGTGGCATTTAACCTTAATGTCAATGTGAGACATGTGCGTCTATGTTTTGTTGTTGCATAAATCAAACTGGTTTCAAATCAAACATAAGCCAAATTGCAGCAATTTGCATTTTAATGAGCATTTTAAGTGTTTGATATGCGAATATTTAACAAACGCATAGTTTTTGTGCCCATTTGATTAATGAAATTGCATAAAATTCTATTTCAAATATACATGTTTTCTATAAGTTATCTTGACAGCGGCGCCTGTGTAATTCACTGCCAATGAGCTGTCATTCGTTTGTCAGCGCTGAACAATGAGCGAGTAAGCTAGTAACAGTTTTACTTAAGTTGTGGTTTAGTTGTGGTTTAGCTTTGGCTTAGATTCGCGTATCAATTGTTCTGCAACTACTGAAACATAGAATTATCCAACCTATCAAAACGTTGACCACAACTTATTATCAAAGGTTACAAGCAATACGTAATGGTTATGTTCAACTAACCTACTCGTTCAGTTACGTATTGCTCCTAGAACGCTCATATCAAGTACAACAACTAAAACAACACACAGAAAAAAACAAAAAAAAAAACATAGTGTGACGACATCGCAACAATCGCCACCAACGACGTACGTACTCGTCTATAGCCGCCGTGCTGCTACGGTGCCAATTCTATTGACCGCAGACGCCACCGACCAGCAAAATTGATAGCGATCACAAGCACGAACATCACATCATCATTAGAATCAAAACCGAACGAACGAAAACAGCTTTAACGAAAATACAAAATAAAATAATAATAATAACAAATAACAACAAAATCGAGCAAAACAAACCAACTAAATAAATAATTTAAAGCTTCGGAAAAATATCAACAATACAAACGAACTCAACTCAAGCTAATGGCGGCGTCACACGCAGCAGCAGCGGCAGTGACAGCGACAGTAGCAAAAACAACAACAACAACAGTAGCAGCAGACAATAATGTAAATTTCGTTACGGTCTTGCTTTAAGTGCGCGTTAAATTCCTCAATTAACGACACATCAAATAATTATTAAAAATAATAATAACAATAATTAAATTAAAAATAAGTAAAAGAACAGCCGCCGCAGCAGCAGCAACAACAACAACAACAGGAACAGGCAGAGGCAGAGAAACAAAGAAACAAAAGCAACACTTTCAAACAACAAGATGTCAAACAACACATCGAATGATCTCTATTTGCGACCACTACCTTATTTGGACGCCAAGTGGCTGCGCGCTGATCTCATCTCCAGTCTGCTTTATGTCGAAGACGCCGCCGTGCTCTGGAACCATTTAATACAGGACTGTGAGCTTGTCTCCTCATCGGCGTGCGCCGTATTGAATTCCAATGGCGATTTATCGTATTTGGGCGACGATGGCAAACACTACTGTGGCGCACAGCTATTGCAGTGCATCTGCTGCCAGTATGACTACTGTGGTCCATTGTCGGCATGCAATTGCGAGGGCTGCCGTCCGCTCGACTCAGACAATGCAATACGCAAGCTAACAACAAACGCGTATTTGTACCCGCACATGACACTGCCCACGGACATCATATTCGACACATGGCACTGGAGTCACCCGCCAAACTTAACAGCAAAGAAGGATTGTCAACGCATGTTGGTCTCCCAGTTGCATGAACTGTCGCTGCGCGCAGCGGGCAATTGCCTCTCGGCACAGCATCTGCGTCAGCAATTATTCATCTATGAGCGCTACTTTGTTGCACTCACACGTTCCACAAAGAAATTGCACAATGCCGCCAAAAAAACAGGCAACGCCTTAGCCACAGGCGCAGCGCCCGCCACGGCAGCAACCACGACCGCCACGGATGCTGGCGCAGCCGCCAACAACACAGCCGGCGCTATGAACAGCGCACGCGCACCGATCGTGTCGGGCCTGGCGAATGCCACTGGCGACAAGCTGTCGGCCAACAACAGCTTTGGCCGCCAAATCAACGGTCTCAATCAGTACACGCATACACCTGGCGATGGCACCAATGCGGCGGCGCCGCCGTCGGCCACAACACCGCAGCGCGACAACCAAGAACGTGCCACGCTCGGCTTGGCACGTGGGCACGCGTGCTGCCTTGAACTTCTCATTTGCCTTCTTGCGGCGTGCTTGGCGCTCCGGCGAGGACATGGAGCTGTGCAGCGAGCTGTTGAGCGAAGCGCTGGAGTCACTGCAGGAGTTGCCCGAAGCCACGCTCTTCGAGGCAACTGAGGTGAGTAGTTGCCGCAAAGCCGCACGCGCACATCATGCTAATTGTCGTTTCCATTTTGTCACGCAGGTTTCGCCGCTCTGGCTCGAAGTGCTTGAACGTTCCATAAAGTTTCTACGCTTCGTCGCACTGGGCGATCCACTTGGTGGTCGTTGTGTAGCGCCGCTCGGCGATCGTCACACGGCGCTCTGCCTGCTGCTTGAATTGGGCGCACAGAAGGGCACATTGGCGGCGACATTGGAGTCGATTGTTTTGCTTTTGATGCTTTGGGACAAAGAGAAGTCGACCAATGACAATCGCGAAATGCCACAGAAGACGGGCGCGCCGCTGGTGCCGATATTGCAACGCTACCAACGCATTTCCAAGCATCTCAATATCAATCCGTCGCATCCCAATTCGGCCAGTGCCACCGAAACTTTTCTACGCTTTCTCATGTTGCCACGCCATATTGCGGCAATCGTTGATCTCAAGAAGGCCGCCGTTGTCATTATGTCACACCTGGACCGCTTGGCCAAACCGCATTTGCCCAATTGTCTGCTGCCGAGCGTCATACAAACCAACTACTGCGATACGCCAACAAAGACAAACACAACCACGTCGGCAGCCAGAGCAAAAGGCAAGAATCCCACGGAAGCAACAGCCAATACCAATGTGAGCGCTGGTGGCGATGCAAGTGCCACAAATGCCGCAAACACCAACAACAACAACACGTCGAATACCAGTGCGAATGCGTCGCCAACTAGTCAAGCTGAACTGCATGAGCAACGCATCTACGCGCTGGGTTGGAACAGCTTGAACAAGGAGCAATATGGTTTCACCGCAGAGCCCGCCGTAAATCTGCCCATGCCGGGCGTCAGCAATCCAAGTGCACACTACTCGGCGCCGGTGCTCAACGTCAGCTTTCAAGTGAAGCAGATCGCATGCAGCGACGAGTTCGTCATGTTTCTCACACAAGATGGCCGAATCTATACCTGGCGCATTGCTAAGCCCGAGGTGGAGCCAGCGCTGATTGAGGAGGTGGCCGATGTGCACTTCATTACGGTCGCCGCGCACTGCGAGGGCCGTCACTTCCTGGCGGTTGACAATTTAGGTATGTTCCACTAGCCTTATTATTACTAGCATCATCATGTGCATTAACGCTTTGCTTACGCTTCACACACATAGGCAATGCATACGCCTGGGGTAACGGCGACAATGGTCGGCTCGGCTTAGTTGATACGCTGCCACGCGATCATCCAACGAAACTGGCCGCTTTCGAGCGCGAACGTAAGGTCCGATCAGTGCATTGCGGCTGTTCCTACAGTGCGGCCATCACATTGTGTGGCTACGTGTATACCTGGGGTCGCGGCACCTACGGTCGCCTGGGCCATGGCAATTCGGATGACAAAGTTGTGCCGACACAGGTCATGGCCTTGGAGAATCATGCCGTGGTCGACATTGCACTGGGCAGCGGCGATGCACAAACGGTTTGTTGCACCGAGGATGGCTTGGTTTTTGCCTGGGGTGATGGTGACTATGGCAAGCTTGGCAATGGCACATGCAATAGTTCAATGGTGCCGGTGCTCATTGAGACGTTGCCGCTCATCCTACGCGTCTTTGCCTGTGCACAATTCTCGGCCGCGATCAGTTGGGACGGTCACGTGTATACATGGGGTAAAAGCATTTGTCTGGGTCATGATAACACAGAAAAGAATACGTTTGTTTGTAGCACGCCCAAAGTGATTAACTCTTTGAAGGTGTGTATGATTTTTAATCTATTTTATAACTCATTTTTAATGTTAATCAAAACCAAAATGCATCTTTCAGCATAAAGTCATCGTGAACATTGCATTGGGCGTCTCACACTTTCTGGCACTGAGCGACAACGGCGAAGTTTATGGCTGGGGACGCAACGACTATCAGCAGATCTGTCCCGTGCCATTGTCCAAAGAGCCGATAATGCGCACGCCCATCATGGTCACACATCCCTCGGTGCAGGTGTGCGGCATTGCCTGCACGGCCAGCCAGAGCATCATCTGGAGCCAGACAACCACACACGGCATACCAATGAAGATACCGTTTGTCATCGACTTGAATGAACAGACATTTCATCTGTTGGATCAGTTGCTGGGCATCGTTTGCGGCGGTCAGGACAGCAATAATCTGCAGACGCCCGATCAGGAGTCGGAATGCATTGCGGTGGCTTGTTTGAATCTAATACGCTTGCAGTTGATTGCGCTGAAGGCGAACAACATCGATGCCAAGAGCGTTGGCCTGGCGTGTGGCGCGCGTTTGCTCGGCAGCTTGAAGACGCGCATACTGAATCTCTCCGGCGGCACCAATGTGCTCAAGACCATACAATTGGCCGCACAGTTTGCTTTACAGGTAAGCATTTGCCAATAATGTTCGATTGCCGTAATTAAAATGAATGCTTTTGTTAACATAATAGGATGGTTGGAGCATTTTGCTGCCGACTGCTGCGGAACGCGCACAAACCTTGGCTTCGCTGCTGCCATCGGAGCCGGGCAGCTCATCGTCGGGTCATCGCTTCATGACTGATCTCTTGGTGAGCTCACTAATGGCCGAGGGCGGCCTGGAAACGGCATTGAATCAAGCCATTTGCCTGGAGACAATTGAGTGCAGCGATAACGGTCATAATCTGCCACTACTACATCTCATTACGCGTTTGCTTGGCAACAACTCGTCGCTCACACAGACGCGCCTCACACAGCTGCTGCGCAGTGGCATGCGTGGCGGCGGCATCGGCAACATTGGCAGCGGCAGCGCCAACGGCATTGTGAAGCACGACGACGATGCCACAGACTTGCGTGCCACAACGCACACGGAACGCAGCAGTCCAAGCTTGAATTTACTGCATCGTTTCCAACGCTTGCTGCTCTCGCAAATACATCAGTCCAAGCACGAGGATACCATTGGCGCTGAGACTTTGCTCCAGCAATATCTGCACAGCGTTGTGCCGTTGTGCACGGCCTCATTGCAGAAAGCACATGAGGTTGCGCTGCAGAGCCGTGAAGGCGTGGCCGAAATCATGAAATCGGACATTTCGGATACGCTGCTGTACGAGTTGCTCATTGGCCTGATACTGATCAAACGCGATCGGCCGCTTTGCATGGCAAAGTTTCGCTGGACCAAAGTGTTTGTGCCGCTCATGCATGCACTGGATAACTTGAATCGCATTATCTGCGACAGCGAGTTGCAGGACGGCGACGATATGGGCTGGCCCGGCATCATTTGCCGTGGTGGCTTAAAAGGCGCCGGCGCGAACAACCAGCAGGAATGCGAAACGCAACTCATACGAAAGGTTGATGTGGAGAATCATATTCTAGAGGGCGGCCGTTGGATAGTGCTGAGCGGTTTTGTTTGTGATATTATGGGTTACATGTGAGTATGCCTTATAAAGCATTAGCGAGCGTTCCTTATATCATTTTGTGTCCGCAGTTGTGATGTGGCCGCAGTGAATCAGATACTTGAGAACGGCAATGGCGAGGATTTGACAACCGCGCTCAACACGCCTGCTTATCGTATACACACGGAGTACATATTGCA
Source organism: Phortica magna (assembly GCA_037044515.1). Classification (NCBI taxonomy): domain Eukaryota; kingdom Metazoa; phylum Arthropoda; class Insecta; order Diptera; family Drosophilidae; genus Phortica; species Phortica magna. The sequence continues at coordinate 17,889 of JBAMBP010001272.1, forward strand.
ACACCATAAAGTGGGCAAATACGCCAATGGCTACATTGAGGATAAGGTGAGCTATAATTTTGTATACCAAAAGAAGAAGCATTTAAACTTTGTTTACACATTCCAGCCGCCACCTGCGCATTGCAAGCAGCTGACACACTTCAATTCCGAGTGCGCTCTATCCTATATTTTGGGCTTGGTCGCCAGTCTCATGGTGAGCGGTCCGCCGCCCCAGCCAGCGGAATTACAATGCAAGAATCTCAATAAGTCGACCATGCTAAGCGGTGGTTTACTGCTGTTGCAGCCGAGTAATCCGTTCGACGAGGAGAAGGGGGAGGCGCGCAGCAGCACAAGCACTGCTGGCAACACGCCGACCGAGGCGCCATTACAGAGTCTAGCACACTACTGTGCATCGCCCACGCTACGCGGCAAATCACACTTACAACAACGCATTGATAACTTCTTGAGCGGCTTGGCCGAGGCGCGTTTGAATGAGCCACTTGTCGCTGCTTGGATTGTGCTAACGGAGCGTTACTGCAAGGAGAATAACTTAATCTGGCATCAAGAATATCCCGTTGAACATCCGGTGCAAGAACTGGAACGTCTATTAACCGCTGTCTTGATACGTCATCAGAGTCTTGGTGGCACTGTTGTGCATGCCTTGGAGTCAGATCAGTCGTACGATGATACGTTGTTGATAAATGCTGTCACGGCGACTGGCACGTGCAAACAACAACAACAGCAGCAGCAGCAATTGCCCAAGGAAGTGTCCGAAATTATACGTTTAGTCTACCAATCGAAGTGGTCGGTTGTGCGCACGCGGCAGCAGTTGAATCGCAGCTATAAGGAAGTCTGTGCGCCAATCATTGAACGCTTGCGTTTTCTGCTCTATGAAGTACGGCCCGCAATCAGTCCGCAGCAACGTGGTCTGCGCCACTTGCCGCTGCTGCATCGTCTGCCACGCTTCAAGCAACTCGTGCGGAAATTCATTGTCGAAATGCGCGCTGCCAAGAAGCAACTGGCCTGCGCCAAGCCCGAGGATATACTCAATGTCACAATACAGAGCCAGAACGTTGCGCTGGCCAAGCTCAATCAAGCGGACGATGCGGTCGCCGTTGCCGCAACTGCTGGCGATGCCACCGACTGCCAGCCGCAGCAGCAACAGCTGGTCGTCTCGACTGGCAGCGGTGCTGGTGAGTCGCTGACGACGGGCACGGTCATGACAACGGTGATAATGCCGCCGCTGCGTCAGAATGCCTCCAACGAGAACTTAATCGATGGCAGCGACAACAGTCGGCTCAATAATACGGAACGCAAGGCTACGACAAATGAACAGGACTGCATTAAACTGCAGGCAAATGAGCTGATCTATGAGGACAAGAAGCCGGAGGAGACCGACACGAAATTGAAAACAGAACTGATGCGCAAATTGAGTGAGAAACTGTATTTTGTCGGCGAGCTGAATGTGACGCTTATGCATGACATTGTCGACTTTGCCATGCAGGACACATGCGACGTGGAGACAGTGCGCCGCGCCATGTATTGCCAGATGCAGCGGTACAAGGTGCGCCACAGTGGACTGGAGATGTTCCAGACGTTGCTCGAAGTGCATGGCTTGCTGGATGCGGCGCAGTATAATCTGCTCAATGGCTTCTTGGGCTTACATCTGAAGAGTGGCGCCAGTCACGGCATTACAAGCTCGAGCAGCGGTGGCGCTGGCAATGCCAATAACAGCAGTGGCGGCGGCAATGGCAGCAGCAACAACCACCATCATAATAACCACCAGCACAACAATGCGAAGCAAACAACAACGCACATTTTGAAGAACTTAAACATGATAACGGCTTATCAGAAGGCAAATCTCATCCTGGCGCAATCACGCATCATAGAATGGGCTGTCGGCGAGATAAAACGACTGGTGAACAAGGAGCAAATACAACTGAAGAGCAAATACAATAATTACGGCAACCATCATGGCATTATAAATGGCAACAGTTGCGGCATTGGCAAGGACAACACAAATCTGGGCACATATGTCTTTCTCAAGAAGTTGCCGCGTGCGCGTTTCCTGCTGAGCATTTTTGGCATGCTCGCAAAGGAGCTGGGTGCCAATGAGTTGAGTCTGGTCATAAATGCCGGTCTGCTGGGCACGATGTTGGGCCTGCTGGCACAAACCGGCGGCGACATAATGGCCACGCGCAACACATTCGATCTGACATATGTCTATGAGGATACAATACTAAAGCAGAAATCGAATCGTGCCAATTTGAGTGGTCCGGAATTGACGAAACTGATGAAGATCGGCACGCGTATTGTGCGTGGCGCCGATTGGAAATGGGGCGATCAGGACGGCAATCCGCCGGGTGAGGGTCGCATTATCAGTGAGGTTGGCGAGGATGGGTGAGTGTTGCTTTTCTTGTACATTACGGCAAGTAGTTGACTAATATATATATATATATATTTACAGTTGGGTGCGTGTTGAGTGGTACACGGGCGCCACAAATTCGTACCGCATGGGCAAAGAGGGCCAATATGACTTGCAGTTGGCCGACAGCACATTGAATATTGTCTCACCGTCGGAGACCGAGAAGGAGGCCATTTACTGTGAAGCGCAGCCAACAAGTGAATCGCATCCGACAAAACTGCTGCGTTATTGTTCGACGAAGCTGCTGCAGGTGATATCCTTAGGCAGCGCGATGCACAGCGAGTACATGGACAAGCATGCGGTGCGCGGCCTGACCAGCATGTTCCGTGCCATACTATCGCCGAATCCGGCGCTAACGAACATAGCCAACAATGCAAACTGGATCAGTCTGGGCTTCATGAAAGCGATTTCAAGTGAGTTTTAGTGCCCCCAATTGCTTGCTGCTTCATTAATACCTTTACACCATTCCAATGCAGGCGACTCGAAGACTTTATCGCGTCATTTGAGCTCCAACACATGGCTCAACTTCTACTTGGAGATACTCGAACAGCAATCGGTGCGTGAGCATGAACTCTTTCGCAAAATACATTGCCTGCGCTTGCTACAAAGTGTGCTCGTCCACTGGTCCAACGACGACACCACAAACACGCAGAAAATGTCCGACTTGGTGCGTCAGCTCTTTGACACGCTTGGCCGCTTCACGCTCTACTGTCCGAACGACATGTCGCTGTTGCCGCACGAGGGCAAGGCGCGCGTTTTGCTGTCCGCTTCGCACTCGGGCACAACGGCCGAGGAGTTGATCACGCTACTGCGCAAACTACATACATTGCCATACTGGAATGCGGCCATAAACTCATTTCTGGCGCAGAAACTGTGCGTTGCAGCCGAGCTTGTGGCCGAGGATTCGCTGGACTTGCAACAGCACTTGGAGAACGAGTACGTTTATGTCATGGGCGTGCTGAGCACGATTGGCGGCTACGACATACGACCGCGCATTGGCCTGAACTGCTTCTACGACTCCGACACCATGACAATTAGCGGCTTCACGAGCCGCGGCAAATGCATGCTTGTGCACAACAATCTGGACTACGTGGGCGAATTCTGTAAAATAACGCTGGCGATGGTCTTAGAGTGCTCGGACTACAGCGTGTTCAGCTTGACACGCCTGCCGATGAACGAGATGCTGTTGAACGCCTGGTCTGTGCTGCTCTACGGCCCGGGCGAGCACAAGGATGCCACGCCCGACGGCATCGACGTGAATATGCTGCGTGCACAGCAACTGCAACTGGCGGTATTGAATACGAATTGTGTACTGTACCGACACCAGGCGGCATTGCGCAAGATACTGAAGCAACGTGCGCCGGGCATATGTCGCGCTTACTCAACCGATGACAGCGTGTCGGACGACGAACAGCCGCAGCAGCCGCAGCCGCAACAAGTTAAGAATGCCATTGTCTTGGAGACATTAAATGAAGTCAATGTCGGCGGCAATCAACAGAGCCTACAAGCGGAGGTGATACAGTCTGTGCCGCCGTTGAGCAGTAATGCCATTATCAGCGATAATGAGCTGCTGGTGCAGAGCATACTGATGCGTGCCACGCAACCGTCGCCGGTGAAGGCGTGCTATACGTACTCGGATCTTGCGATTGCTGCACTGAACTGTGTGCAGACATTGGCCAGCCAAGCGTATGCTGATCTCAGCGATGGTCTATCGAACACATCGCAATACAATGCTGGCAATGCAATGGCACAAATGCAGCCCACGATGATACACGGCGTGCCCGTTTACAATCTCAGTCAGACACTGGATGAGGATGTTGCTGCGCCGGCCACAACGGCGACCGTCGTTGGCAATAGCAACACAACAACGACTGTAGCCACGTCCACAACTATCGCAACGGCAGCTGCAACAACAACAACAGCGACAGCAACAGCGCCGACAGCAGCCACAGCAACGGCAACAGCAGCAGCCACGGATGCACAGCTGATTGGCCAAATCATGGAAATGGGCTTCACATCGAAGTCTGTGGAACTTGCGCTCAAACAACTGACCATGCATCCGGAGGCGATACCAACGCCCGAGCAGATCGTACAATGGATCTTGGAGCACCCGGATGTCTGCGCAAATACAATTGAGCCAACGGACTTTCAGGAATCCGATTTGGTAATGCCCAATGGCAGCACAACTGATTTCAATAACGCAACAGCAACAGGAACAAGCACAACAACAAAGGCGTCGCAGCAACAACAGCTGCCACACGATCCGGAAGCCGATTGGGACAATGAGAGTTTGACGAGCAGCTCGGACACAGTTGAAGGTTCCTCGATACAAGATCAGTTGCCCATTAAATTCGAGACCCGTAAGGACTTCTCGTCGGCCGATCAATATGCGTTGTATGTACGCGGCCTGGTCTGTCCCGGCATGACCGTGCGTTGTTGTCGCGACTTTGAGGAGATAAAGAAAGGTGACATTGGCACGGTCTTGATTGTGGATACGGAGGGTCTGCACGATCTCAATGTGCAAGTCGATTGGCAAAACCACGGCAACACTTATTGGGTGTGCTTCGTGCACATTGAGCTGGTCGAGATGCCGCCGCGCGATAAAGTATCCACGCAGCGACCGCCGTACATAACAGTCAGCGCACGTGTACGCCTACGGCCGTCCCCGCGTTTCAATTGGACACAGCACATGCGCGTTGGCCGCAGCATCGGTTGCGTGACGGCGATCAAGGGCAAAGAGGTGGTTGTTGATTTTCCGGAGTTGGCCGCTTGGAAGGGCAACATCAACGACGTCGAATTGGTAAGTGTGCCGAATCAACGCTCACTGCAAGCGACCGCACAAGTGCCGACGCCGAACGATCTCATCGACGATTGGTCACGTTGCATACGCACACTGAGCGTGTCGTCGAATGAAACGGCGGCAAAGCATCTGCTGGACAGCACGCCGAATGTGTGGCAGAGCACATCGAGCAGTCAGGGCAAGCATTGGATACGCCTGGAAATGTACGATCACATACTCGTGCACAGTCTAACACTGCTGGTCAGCGCTGAGGATCACTCGCATATGCCGTCGTTGGTGGAGGTGCGTGTGGGCGAGTGTGTCGACAGTTTGAAGGAATACACCTGGATTGCCATTAAAGCGAATGCTACTAAAGTGCAACTGATGCATGACGTGCGTCATTACTTCCCATGGATTGAGATCGTCGTCAAACAGTGTCAGAATAACGGCATACAATGCAAGGTGCATGGCATACAAATTGTTGGACGACGTAAGCAGACCGATCTTGACTTAATGCTCATGAACGCATCATTCTTGGCCTGTGAGTACAATGGACTTGGCGAGGGCTCGGCCGGCTTGTATGCTTCGGCTGGAGCGGCAGGCGCAACGGCCGCGGCAACGACAACGAACGCGGACGCAAAATCGACGCTCAATGAAATGCCTTGCACGGTTATGGTCTGGGGCCTCAACGATAAGGAGCAGCTGGGCGGCCTGAAGGGCTCTAAGGTGAAGGTGCCCACATTTTCACAGACAATAAGCCGCCTGCGCCCGATACACATTTCCGGCGGTTCGAAATCGCTGTTCATTGTGTCGCAGGATGGCAAAGTGTTTGCCTGCGGCGAAGGCACCAACGGTCGTCTGGGCTTGGGCGTCACGCACAATGTCTCGATGCCACATCAAGTGCTCGCACTGCATCAGTATGTCGTCAAGAAGGTGGCCGTGCATTCGGGTGGCAAACATGCGCTCGCCCTGACGCTCGACGGCAAAGTGTTCTCCTGGGGCGAAGGTGAAGATGGCAAACTGGGTCATGGCAATCGTTTGACGATGGATAAACCCAAGTTGATAGAAGCGTTGCGCGCCAAAAAGGTGCGTGACATCGCCTGCGGTTCATCGCATAGCGCGGCCATAACATCGGCCGGTGAGCTGTACACATGGGGCCTGGGCGAATACGGCCGTCTGGGGCACGGCGATAATGCGACACAGCTGAAGCCGAAGATGGTGACGGTGCTGGTCGGCAAACGTGTTATACAAGTCGCATGCGGCAGCCGTGATGCACAGACACTGGCGCTGACCGAAGATGGCACCGTTTACTCATGGGGTGACGGCGATTTCGGCAAGTTGGGCCGTGGCGGCTCCGAAGGCTCCGCCGTGCCGCATGAAATCGAACGTTTGTCTGGCATCGGCGTCATACAGATCGAGTGCGGCGCACAATTCAGCCTGGCTTTGACGCGCACCGGCGAGGTATGGACCTGGGGCAAGGGTGACTACTATCGGCTCGGCCATGGCGGCGATCAACATGTACGCAAGCCACAGCCCATACAAGGACTACGCGGTCGACGTGTCATACATGTTGCGGTCGGCGCATTGCACTGCTTGGCCGTCACCGATGGCGGTCAGGTGTATGCCTGGGGCGACAATGATCACGGTCAGCAGGGCTCCGGCAATACGTTCGTCAACAAGAAACCCGCCATGGTCATTGGTTTGGATTCGGTATTTGTTAATCGCGTTGCTTGCGGCAGCTCACACTCCATCGCTTGGGGTCTGCCCAACACAACATCGGACGAGGAGAAAAAGGGACCGGTGCCCTTTACAACGACACGTGATCCGCTCGGCGGCAGCAGCTTGGGCATCTATGACGCCGAACCGCAGTGCCATGTAACCGCCGGTGCCACAACAACGACAACAACCACAAGCGGTATTACGGCCACTGTGTGCAGCGCAATGCCAGGCACCAGCATGGCCAGCGCTACTGCGGCAGCTGCGGCGGCCAGCACGGCTGGCGTGGGCAAGCAAACGACCGGCATGAGTTTAAGTGAGAGCATATTGTCGCTGGAGACACCGGCCGCACGCCAGATGGCGCTCAATTACGTGCTTAAGGCTATGAACATCTTGCAAGCGCGTCAGCTGATTATCGCTGCGCTCACCAGTCACAGTAAGGTCAACTTTAATGAGAAGCAGACACAGGAAATGGACAATGAGAGCGGTGGTGGTGGTGTCTCCGTCTACAAGGACTTGGCCGCCACCACAAGTGGTCTGACGACAAGCAATGTCTTGGCGCAGAGTGGTCAGCAGCAGCAACAACAACAGCAGCAGCAGCAGCAGCAGACGTCGCAACAACTACAACAACCCACACAGCAACAACATCAGCAGCAGACAAACACAAATGAAATAATTGCACAAGGCGGCGGTGAAGCGCCCGCCGATGCAAGCGATCTCGCACTCCAAGAGGTCAGTCCATCCGAGGGCGGCTTGGAAATTGGCGCCTTGCCGCCGCCCGCCGGTCCACTGAGCGCATTTCAAAGTCTCACCGGCTCACTGTCGATGTCGGCCTCATATTCGAGCAGCGCTATGCCGCACAAGCATTCGAAGATGTCGGCCAGCGCGATGTCCGTTATGGCCGCAACGATGACCAACCAAGAGGAAATGCTGGAGCAGACAAGTCTAACGGGACTCGACGACTTCACATCGCTGCTGGGCGAATCGGAGGCGAAGAGCTTAATTGAGCTGCTCAAGTTGAGCGTTTGTGGTCGCACCGGTTCGGCGAATACATCGCAGACGATTGCCGACACTTTGATCTCGTTGGGCGCCAATTCACCGTCCATTGGCGCAATGCTGCTGGAGACATGCATTACCGAGCTGGAAGATCTATGCACATCGCGCTATTGCCTGGGCAAAATACCGAAGCCCGTCATGCAGGAGAGCAGTCATCCGTATGTGGATAACGTTAATGTGATGGGTCACGTTAAGATCGCCGGCGCAGAAATGTTACGTCTGGAGTTCGATAGTCAATGTTCGACAGAGAAACGCAATGATCCGCTTGTGATCATGGACAGCGCGGGACGTGTCATCGCTATGCGTTCGGGCCGTGAGTTCGCGCATTGGGCGCCAGAGATACGCATACCCGGCGATGAGATGCGCTGGAAATTCTCTTCGGATAGTTCGGTGAATGGTTGGGGTTGGCGCTTTTGGGTGCATGCCGTTATGCCCGCATCGACATTGAATGAGAACGGTTCCGATCGCGCCGTCCTGTCGCAGCCCTCGATGCCCTTAGTCATGGCACTGCTCGACGAACGACTCGGACCGCGCAACGGTAGCGTTTTGCTGCGTCTGGCGGCCGCGCTCTCCACCTGCTCGCAACTGAGCGCCTTGACGACAACGCAACGCATTTGGGCGCTGAAGAAACTGCACGCCGTTCTGCTCTTGGAGCATGCGCCAAAGCCGTTGGACAAATCCCTGCACCCGATACTATTGCCACTGATACCGGAGCTCTTGCGCCAGTATGAGTACGAGGAGCCACAAGTGCGTGGCGGCATACATTTAATGCATTCGGATTACTTCAAGACATTGGCCGCGCTTGCCTGCGACATGGAGTTGGATGCCGTACTGCCGGCGGGCGACGTACACAAATGGCCGTGGTTCAAGCGCTATTGCATTGCGGTGCGGGTGGCACAAGCGCTCATCAAACGCTACGAGTTGCCGAAGTCATTTTGCATTGAGGTACGTAAGAAATTCTCCGAAATGTTGCCGCCGCCGTCGCTGGGATTGACACAGGGTCAATCGCCGGTGCCGGGCACATCGCTGATGAACTCGACGACTTCATTATCGTCGAGCACGACCAGTAATCCAACGCCGCCGCCATCGTTGAGCTCCATGCCATTGCCAACATCTTCGACGGCCGCTGTCATGGCCGGCAGCAGCAGTAATGTCATTGTGCCGTGCACGACAGCCGTGCTCATGCAATATATCGACTCGGTGATCACGATGTCGGCCACTGAGAGCGCCATTGTATTTCCGATGTCGTTGCATGAACAAATGCCGGGCATGCACGAGGATCACACGCTCTTCAAGGCGCCACACGATGCCCAGCTGCTGCAGTGGCTTAATCGGCGTCCGGACGACTGGGCGTTGTCCTGGGGTGGCGCTAGCACTATTTACGGCTGGGGACACAATCATCGCGGGCAGCTGGGCGGACTCGAGGGCAGTCGCATTAAGACGCCCACGCCGTGCGAGGCGCTTAGTCTGTTGCGTCCGGTGCAGCTGGCCGGTGGCGAGCAGACACTCTTCGCCGTGACGCCGGATGGTAAACTGTTTGCTACTGGTTATGGTTCCGGTGGTCGTTTGGGTGTTGGCGGCACCGATTCGTGGGCCATACCGACGTTGGTCGGCTCGCTGCAACATGTCTTCATCAAGAAGGTCGCTGTCAATTCGGGCGGCAAACATTGCTTGGCACTAACAACCGAGGGCGAGGTCTACTCCTGGGGTGAGGGCGAGGACGGCAAACTGGGCCACGGCAATCGCATGAGCTACGATCGACCGAAGCTCGTTGAGGATCTCAATGGCATCACCGTGCTGGACATCGCTTGCGGCAGTGCGCACTCAGCGGCTATAACAGCGTCCGGTCATGTGCTGACCTGGGGTAAGGGCCGTTACGGCCGCTTGGGTCATGGCGACTCGGAGGATCAATTGCGTCCGAAGTTGGTGGAGGCGTTGCTAGGCTACCGTGCCATTGATATTGCCTGCGGTTCGGGCGATGCGCAAACGCTTTGCATAACGGACGACGACAATGTTTGGAGTTGGGGCGATGGTGATTACGGCAAGCTGGGACGCGGCGGCTCCGACGGCTGCAAAGTGCCCTACAAAATCGAGAGTCTTGCCGGCCTGGGTGTCGTCAAGGTCGAATGCGGCTCACAATTCTCCGTTGCGCTAACGAAGTCCGGCGCTGTCTACACATGGGGCAAAGGTGATTTCCATCGGCTCGGCCACGGCAGTGTCGATCATGTGCGCCGTCCGAAGAAGGTGGCTGCGCTGCAAGGCAAGAAGATCATCTCGATAGCGACGGGTTCGCTGCATTGCGTCGCCTGCAGTGACACCGGCGAAGTTTATACGTGGGGCGACAACGATGAGGGCCAACTTGGCGATGGCACCGTGACGGCCATACAGCGGCCACGGCTCGTCACCGCGCTCACGGGCAAGCATATTGTCAAAGTGACCTGCGGTTCGGCGCACACGCTTGCGCTCTCCACATCACAGTTGACCGAACGTTTGCGGCCGCTGCCAAATCCGCCACTTGAGTACGATCTGGTGCGTGATCTGCCGCCCGAGTCATTGCATGCGCGCCTCGTGCTCCTACATCACTTCTCCGAGCTGTTGTGTCCCTGTCTGGCCATGCTGCCCATTGCCGGCGAGCTGAGCTTGGGCGCGCTCAAGGACGTGCTGGTCTATAACATCAAGGAGGCTGCCTTCCGTAAGGTGATACAAACGACAATGGTGCGTGATAAGCAGCATGGCCCCGTCATCGAACTGAATCGCATACAAGTGAAGCGTTCGCGTAACAAATGCAGCAACGGCTTGGCCGGCATCGATGGCATGAAGAGTGTCTTCGGTCAGATGGTGCAGAAGTTGCCGCTGCTGACGCAAGAGGCGCTCTCGTTGCCGCATCGCGTTTGGAAGGTGAAGTTCGTGGGCGAAAGCGTCGACGATTGCGGCGGCGGTTATAGCGAATCGATAGCCGAGATGTGCGATGAGCTGCAGAATGGCAGCGTGCCCTTGCTCATCAATACGCCGAATGGGCGTGGTGAGGCGGGCGCCAATCGCGACTGCTTTCTGCTCGATCCGACGCTGACTTCTGTGCTCCAAATGAATATGTTCCGTTTCCTGGGCGTGCTCATGGGCATTGCGGTGCGCACGGGCTCGCCCTTGAGTCTCAAGTGAGTATACTTGTCATTTGATAGCCTTGATTTCTGTAATAACCCATTTTATTTGTAGTCTCGCTGAGCCCGTTTGGCGTCAATTGACTGGCGAACCTTTACGTCCCACCGATCTGACCGAGGTCGATCGTGACTACGTCGCCGGCTTGCTCTGCATACGCAATATGGATGATGATCCAAAGGTATTCAATACATTGGAGTTGCCCTTTACCACGTCGTCGGCGAAGGGACACGAAGTGCCATTATCGACGCGTTACACACGCATTACGCCCAAGAATCGTCATGAATATGTACGCCTGGCGCTCAATTTCCGTTTGCATGAGTTCGATGAGCAAGTGAAGGCCGTGCGTGATGGCATGTCCAAGGTGATACCGGTGCCATTGCTATCATTGTTCTCGGCTGCGGAATTGCAAGCGATGGTCTGCGGCTCGCCAGACATACCATTGGGTCTGCTCAAGTCGGTTGCGACCTACAAAGGCTTCGATCCGAATTCACCGCTTGTTATCTGGTTCTGGGAGGTCATGGAGGAGTTCACAAATCAAGTAAGTCATTATTATATAAATATATATATTATTATTGCTTTTGTTTACATGTGTGTTGTTTGCTTTGTGTCTCTTGCAGGAACGCTCATTGTTCTTGCGCTTTGTTTGGGGTCGCACACGTTTGCCGCGCACCATTGCCGATTTCCGTGGACGTGATTTTGTGCTACAGGTGCTCGAAAAGAATCCACCCGATCATTTTCTGCCGGAGAGTTATACATGCTTCTTTTTGTTGAAGATGCCGCGCTACTCATGCAAGGTAAGCACAAGATTATCTATCGAAACAATCGCTTCACACACTAACTCTCTCTCGCTCTCTCTCTCATGCGCTCCTTGTCGCTTTCAGGCTGTGCTGCTTGAGAAACTCAAGTACGCGATACATTTTTGCAAGAGTATCGATACGGATGAGTATGCGCGTGTCGCTATGGGCGAACCCACCGAGATAACTGGCAGCGAGGATAATAGCGATTTAGAATCGGTGGCCAGCCATGACAATTAAAGCAACAAAGTGAAAAATATAAATTTATAATAAGAAGAAGCATGGTGTATGTACACTGACTGGTTAATTGATTGGTGGGTTGTTCGTTCAATCAATCGGTTAGTCAGTGAGTCAGTCAGTCAGTTAGTCAGCCATTTAGTTACTCAGACAGTCAGACAGTCAGAGGATCAGAGGATCAGTCAGTCAGTTACTCAAGTCAGTCAATCAATCGGGTTTATCGAAATGTTTTAAATCGATTAATTGATCATTCGATCAATCAGTACTATAATCAAAATAGTTTATAAAAATAAGTTAAAAGTTGAAATTGGCCTGTGGTGCGTACGTGAACGTGTGCGTGTATCCACTGTCCAGTTCTATCTCTGTTCTGTGCACAGATTAATGCTAACTATCTCGCCCACACACAAACACCAAACACACACACACAAACACACGCATACAGAATATGCAACACACTTCCACACCGACTGTCAACATAATTGTAGTTCGCCACTCACCCACCCATAACAAAAACTAAAACGAGAATGGATTGTGTATGAATTGCTTAAGCAAAGACACATACCAAATGCAGCTAAGCTAGTTAAGACTCGCACCGTTAGAAAACGTTAAATGTTTTATGAAGAAAAAAAAAAGAAAAAAAGAATACAAAGAAAAGAAAAAATACAATTTGATCAAACAAATAAACAAGAAACTTAAAAGAAATATAAAAAAGAATATTTTAAGTGTTAATGAGCAAGCAAAACATAAAATATTTTCTTTTACAAAAAAAAAAAAAAAAAAACAAATTTAAAAAATTACCAAACAAACAAACAAACAAATAAAAACATAGTATTTAAATTCGAATTAAAAAAGAAAACTATGAAAAAAACGTATTTTAAAAATATCCAAAGACATGCATTATATATATAAAAAAAATAATAATAAATATTGTTCCTTATTTCACACCACAAATATTTACATAAACACATACACGCATACTCACACCCTCTCACACACACACACACACACGCATACATATATACACACTCACATACAAACAATGTATTAAATTGGCTCGATCTGAAGCAGATTAAATGTATGAATTTATATAAATAAATTAAAAATTTAAACTAAAAAATATAAGTGAGAAAAAAACTTAAATTTATACTAATTAATTATTATTGCGATATAATTTTTTTATAAGCAAATTCCTTATGTACGAAGACAAATTTAGTTTAGTCATATAATTAATAATTAAACGCGTTTTTTTTTTAAGTTTTCATTTTTTTATATTTAATAATTTTTTTTTATTTTAATTGATCTGATTTTATTTTTTATTGCTTAACTTTTTTAAACGTTTGCGTGTTCAATGCATTTGCAAATAAAAAAATAATTATAAATGAAAAAAAAAAATGGAATTAAAAAAAACAAAAAAAAAAACTTGACAACTCTGTCCGACCAAAATTAAAAAAAAAAAAAACGAAATAAAAAATATAACAATTTAAATACTTTTCGACTTGAATTTCGACACAAACCAGAAATGTATTATTTCTCTTCTTCTTGTTTTTCGATCATTTCATGTATTTTGCATACAAAAAAAAAAATCAGATCGTTTAGTAAATTAAATCAATTTATTTTTGGTTTTTAAGGATTTTTGTTTAAATAAGAATATAACACAAATTACTGATTACTAATGTAGTTACACACACACACACACACACATGCGTACACACATAAAATATACAAAAACAAAAGACAAAAAAGATACAAAGAAGAAAACAAACAAACAAACAAACACAAAATTGTAGTTGATAAATGCAAATTTATGCTTCGAAATTCAATTGAAATGAAATTATAAGAAATATTGAAGAAGAAAGAAAAATAAATAAAAAATATAGGAAAACAAAAAAAAAATAAATAAAAAATCAAATAAATAAAATAAAAAAAATATTTTGTGCAAATTTCAAATTTGTTTTAAATGAGCAAACGTTTTTTTGTCTTACGGAATTATTTGCGTATAAAATTGTCTCTAATCTCAACTTTGATGAAATCAACCCAAAGAACTTGAAAGAAAGAAAAGTCTTTATGCTTTTGTGCTTTGTTATTGTACATGGAATTTTGTCAAGAGTCTTTTATAAAATTTTGTGGTGCATAATTTTGGTATTCCTCGTCAGTCCTCATTGTACATGTCCGACCCGATGCCGTCTAAGTAGTCGTCGTCCTTGGTGCGCGCCTTGTCGTTGTCGCTCTTCTCATGCTCCTCAATTTTATGCTTTTTGATTTTGAAGAAGTCAAGCTCGCCACTGCCGAGAGTACCGTTAGTGCCGTTGCTCGCCTCGGTGGCATTGTCGTTGCCGGAGCCCATCACGACGCCGAGCATGCCGCGTAGCGCGCGGAAGATCGTCTCATGCATGTTGTTGGGCTTGTCCTCCGTGATGGAGACGCCCGGCGTGTATGAGGCGCAGCCGTCGTGCGGCTCATTCGCCTCGTACTCACGCTTGCGCAGCATCCACTCATCGCTGTCGGTGTGCAGGTGAGGATCCTCGCACGGACACTTGCGGCGCTTGCCCTTCGCGTCGCTGCTGCCCTGGCCAGGTGCGTCGCTGCCGCTGCCGGCGCCCTCCTTGTCTTTACTCTGCTTGGGCACACGATCGCGACAAACGGGACAGTCGTCCTTCTTTTTCGTGCCCGGCGCTGTTGGCGGCGCGGGCGTGTCATGTTCTTCGCCGTGCGGACTCGACATTTTGCCGTGGCAGCCGCAGTCGCCCTCGGCTTCCTTTGGCTCGGCGTCGTTTGTGCCGCGCTTGCGTATGCGATATATCAAGTACATTAGCGCGAACGAGGCGTACGTGGCTTTGGCGACCTGTATGTGGGGTGGGGTTTGTGATCGGTACGGATATTGAGTGCAAATTTTGGGCTTACATTGGCGCGTCCATTGATTGTTGTGCTGTTGAAATACTTGTTGAATTTCTCTGCCATTGTGTACGCTTGTGAGTTGTTGTTCGTTGGGCAGGACTGGTCGGCGGGTGTGGACGGGACACGACGGGACAGGATAGTGACAGACAGTGCAGGCAAAGACGAAGACGGTCTAGGACACGTTTAGGCCAGAATCGGGCTGGACAGTCGCCGTTTGCATGTGTGCAGTTGCGATGCCAAGGTCCGTGTCTGATTTTCTGATGTTGATTTGTCTATGTTTCTTATAATACTGACATTTTCGTTCAAGCCTACTGGTTTCATAAGTCAGTGTCGATAAAGCAGTTCGGCAGCTTTAAGTTTTCTTTTATATTTTCTTGTACTTAAACCATATCCTCTCAAGCTTCACCTTTAGTCGCTGCCACAATCGCTTTTATCCATTCGGGCATGCTTACAGTTATCCGCGCTGTTAACATTCGCAGCACTGTTAAGTTTACAGTACTATTAAAATGTTGCTGAAAGTAATAACAGAAGAAAAATTGCGGAAATTTCGAAACTCTTTTAGATTTTTTAATTAATGAACTTTTTAAAACTATCAACTATATCAGTAAATGGTCTTCATACCAATGATTTCAACTTATATCATGAGTGAAGCACTGAAACAATAACATTCGAAGCAAACACATGGATTGAAGCGATCAGGAAAGGACGCCAAAAAAGAAGAGCCAGGATGTTTGTCAAGATCATATAAGAATTGTCATTGATCAAAGCACGTTACTTTCCCCAAGCAAGCCTGTAAGCCAAATAAAAGTGGAGTGGCATTGAACGAAATATATGAAAAAAAAAAATAAAGCATACTTCCAAGGGCAAAAGGCATTTTTTATATTTTTCAAACATTTATTTGCAATTTATTTAATTAGCAGTATACACATTGATCTTTTTTTTTTCTTGTTTTTGAAATTACATGCAACAAATATATATATATATTTCTTTTTGCTCTGTTTTTTTTTTTTTTTTGGTTTCAATAAATCTTTTTCTTTCATTTCGTTTCTCAACAATTCTTTACATTATTCTTCTTTGTTTTTTTTTTCGCTAAATTCTTTTGCAAAACCTGCTTTTCTTTGCTTTTCGCTAATTGTAAGATTTTTCAAATATTTTTTTTTATATAATTTCTCATTCCTTTTTTCAATAAGTTTTTTTCTCAAATAGTTTTTTGTATAATATTTATTAATATTTTTTTTATAGCTCTTTACTTGGACATTAATGTCGATAAATTATATTTTGTTTGAATTTTGAAAGTCTTTTGTAAAAAAAAAAAAAAGTTTAAAAAACGAAAGATTAAAACTCAAAAATTGATAAATATATATTTATAATATGAATGAATTTTGTAATAAAAGAGTCCAGCTCCGCCTAAATTCAATAATAGTTAATAACTTTGTTTTTGTTTTTGTTTTTGTTGTTCAGTTGACATAACGTTTTAGTTGCTTTCGCGCAAAAAAATTCTTAAAAATAGTTTTTGTTTTTAGTTCATAGAAATGCATCACATTTACTTAACAATCATACATATATGTATGTATAATCTATATATATGTAAATATATATATGCACATGTATATGTATATATACATATATAAATATGTAAAAGTTTACTTCAAAGCTTTATGTATATATAATATACATATACAAATAGATATATTTATATATATACATATGTATATATAAATGTGTTGGTTTTTCTTGTATAACATTTAGTTCCATAATCTCTTTGAATAAGTTGACATGTGTTTTTTGTTTTTTTTTTCTTTTTGTTTTTGTTATAATTGTCATTAGTAAATTTGCAACTACGGTTTGCCTTAGCAGACACATACATACATATATATATGTAAACATATAAAGCAAAAATATTTTTTTTTCCGTTTTTTTCTTTCTTTTTTTGTTTTTTTTAGGTACCGTGAAATACTTCATTTTGTTTTCGTGCTTTTTGCATCATTGAATAATTGTTAGTGTTGCCATTTGCTTAAATACTATTTGATAAATATTTGTATATATATGTATATTTGTATGATCTTTAAAACACTTAAAATTGTACTAATTCAAGTGTTATTAAATTTGCAAAAAAAAAAAAAAAAAATTACAAATAACAATAAAAAAAATAGAAAAAAATATGCTAAAAATTTGAAACCCACAAATAAGTTTTTTTTAACAATTTTAATTTTATTATTTAAAAAAAACTATGTTGACTTTGTCAAGTCTTGGTGTAAGGATATTTCGCTAAGTTGAGTTTCGTGTCTTGACTGCGTTTTTTTGTTTTTTTGTTTGTTTTTTGTTTTACTTTTCATTTTTCATTTTTCATTTTCACTTAAGCTAACGTTGCAAATATTGTGTACTGCTATGTTGCAGCCAGCTACAAGTCACATACAGCAATACGGCATGACGGCATCAACAAACGCAACGCAAAGGCGCAGTTGCCAACACTAGTTTGCCGCATGTGTTGTGTGTGTTGCAGTGTTACTTAAGCGTGCATAATATTCGTAACGTTTGCAGTGCAGTAAGCAGTGCAGCAATATTTGTGTTCTCTTCGCTTTTTATATTTAATCATAGTTTAAACTCGTGTGTAAGCCTTAGCTTAACTTTTTTTTTTTTTTGAGTTTTTTGCAATTATTTAGTTTTATTTTTCGTTATTATTTGAAAGCTTGAAATGAAAATATACATTGAGCTAATAACCATTAAATTCGTAAATCGATATATTTATTATTATATCGTTAACACACACAAAAAGCCATTTATGTATATGTATATATATATGTATTTACCTTAAATATAAATGCATTTGAATTGAGGCTCAATACATTATTCAAGTCCATCCCATTGCAATCTTCACAATGATTCGCATACAAAACGAGTCAAACGTGTTTTATATTGAAATCGTTACCAAAAACCATCTCAATTTCGAACTTCTTCCAACTCCAACTCCACTTACTTACAGACAATTCATACCTAGTGCATTATCATATATAATAGTATATATTCTATTCAAACCTTAACTTAAACTTAGCGCAAACTCAATTTTCGGCAACTCTCTAACACTTACAAACTATGCATGTCTCAATTAGCCAAAAAATCCGTGATTTTTTTCGTCCTTCATTCGTAAACAAACGCTTAAAAACACACAAATTCAAACGTCCCTTTGCTATTAAAAAAAAAAAAAACATTCCAAAAAACAAATCTAACCTCAATTCAATGACTTTTTAAATATGACTATTATTTAATTAATATATTTGTATGGTTTTGTTTTTATTTTTGTTTTTGTTTATTTGCACTGTTAGTTAGACATTCATACATATTTGAGTACGTACAGTCTGTCAAAAAAGTATGCGTCTTCGTTAAATAAAAATGATGTTTATTGCACGTTCGGTTTATTGAAGTTCAACTGTTAGTGTTAAATATTTAAATATTTTTTTATTTTTATTTTATGCTGTGTAATCCGAACGTGCCAATATATAACTTCTTCTTATAGCAAGTTAATTTTTTTTTTTTTTTAATTTTTAATTTTTTTTTTTAAGTCAAAAACAAAAAATGTTCAATCCGAACGATCCAACAATCGAGCTGAATTATCGCACTTATTTTTTGAAAGCAAAAACAATTACTTGCCTAAGCAAGTCGTGTACGTAGACTTTTTTGACACACTGTGCGTGTATAATAAAGTTTTGCTTTTTATGCAAAGTATTTGGTTTTTGTTTTTTTTTTTTTCTATCGATTAATTCGATTTTTGTATAATTTTATATTATAATTTACTGTTTGTTTTTGTTGTTGTTTTTATTTGTTTTGTTTGTGTGTTTGTTGTTCTAGTTGTTGTTGTTGTTGTTAGTAATTTGTGTTGTCATTCATTGACATGCATTGGGGGGCGGGTCGGTGCGGTGCGGTTGTAACAGATGAGCCTCACATATTTATATATTTTTAGTAATTATGTTTAATGCTCATAATTAAAACATTAAATATAATTAGGACTTTTTCGTGTAGGTGTGTATGTGTGTGTGTTGGTGTGTGTGTGTGTGTTCGCTTGTGTCAATGTTATTACAAGTTGGTTGGTTGGTTTAAACGCTTGGATATGTGCTTTGGTGGCCTATTAAATACAAAGTTGTCTTGAAACCGCATACATCAATAATCATTTTATTTCTTTTTCAGATATTTTTATATTTTACGCTAATATTTTATTTGTTTATTTAAGCATTTTGTTTGTAGTTTGTGTGTGTGTATTTTTTTTTTCAATATTTTATACCATTGACTTGGGTTTTTTTATATTTTTTTATATTTGCCATCATGCAAAGATTTGCTTTTTGTTTTTTTTTATGCTTCCGGCAAAAAATGATTAATTAAGTTTGAGTGAAAATTTGTATTTTTTTATTTTATTTAATATTTTTTTTTGAATTGACTTTGTTCGTCAAGTGATATCGTAATGAACGTGTGTGTGTGTGTGTGCGTGCGTGAGCAGGAGGGCGTGCAAGCGCGAGTTTGCTAAGCCAGGAATGCCGAGGACGAAGGAGCGTGTGTACAATTTCTTATAATTCGAGAATCCCGAAATATAAAAAGTACGCCTTAAATGGTTGGCGCTAGAGGGCGCTGCTTTGGTTAGTTTATGGCTATCAACTGGTCTATTGAGGACAGTGTAGCGGATTTTGGAATGTTCGGTTTGCTTGAATGAAAATGTATTGAGTTGATTTTTTTTTCAATATTTGTTTTTGTTTTTCGTATTTGCTCATGAGACTTGCTCATAAGCCAAGTTAAAATTTGTTCCTGTACTTCCCTTTGTTGTGTTTGCAGACGTGACCTTTGCCACAATTTGGACTTCTCCTTATGGTTTTATAATTTGAAGTTCCTCCAATACATGCGTATTTATAATTGGCCGCCGTAATTCGGATTTTTCGAGCGCTGAATTTAAAATTTTTGTTCCTTCTTTGTTTGCAGACATCATTTTAAAAATTAATTTAATATTTTTTTGTTTTGTTGTTGTAACTTTTTCATTGTAATTGTAATTGTTGTTTTTGTTGCCATAATTGTTGTTGTTTTGTGTGTTTGTTGTATTTAGTCGGTCAAATGCTTATGGCTTTTTCTTCTTGGCGAAGACATTCCTCGACCAAAATCAAAATCACACATTTGGCTCACGTTGCCCATGGCTCTGCTCATTGTTGGCGCTCTCATCGCCAGTGCCATTGCCATTGTTGTTGTTGTTGTTGTTGTTGCTGTTGTTGCTCTTCTTCTTGATAGCGCCTTGTGCCTGACCATGAGCATGAGCGTGAGCGTGAGCATAGCCATGTCTGTGTGAGCCGTCGTTGTCGTACTCATTGTCGATGATTGTGTGCACTTGCACGAAGTGGACGCTCTCCATGAAGACGTCGCCATCGCCGACGCCAATGTCCGTCGAGTTGACCGTGCCGCTCTGACCACCGACAGCGCCCTCCAGCTCAGCTTCGTCATCAGCTTCAGCCTCATCGTCCGCCTCGCCGCCGCCGCCATTATCGGCGCCATCATTGACCAGCACATCGATGAACTCCTCCTCGCCCGGCACTTCGACCACTTCCTCCTCGGCCTCGTCCAGATCCTTGGCAATCGTCTCGCTGCGCAGCAAACGCCGCTTGTGCGAGCCATTGCGTGCCACGGCGCCAGCGTTCGTGGTCGGTATCGGCACGCGTATGTTGAACTCCACGTCATCCACCGACTCAATGCGATCGAGCAGCGCATGGCTCAGGCCATTCGATGTGGCAGCGCCTGCAGCGCCCGACGAGGACGATGCGGCTGCAGCGGCGGCAGCGGCAGCCCGGCTGGTGCTCGGTCCATCGGGATTGTGTGCTGCGGTTGGGCCGCGTGCCGGCTTGCCGCCGTTCTTGCGATTGGCGGGCACATCGTGCAGGGCCAAGCGCTCGAGGCGCACCTCGCCCAACGTCAGCGAGCCGAGGCCGCTGGTGCCGTCCTCGATGTGCACCAGCACGAAGGGCAGCTTCAGCGACACCTCGCCGCCCATGCTGCTCAAGGTGAGCTTCACCTTCACGTAGTACGACACATAGATGGCGAACACGTTGCGATCGTCGCCGTGCGCGTGGCCGCTGCCGCCGGCGCCGCTGCTGTTGCCGCTGGCGTTCGGCTGCTGCTGGGTGCCACTGCTGGCCGTGGCATGTGGTATGCCGACGGCTGGACTGGAGCACTGCAGGCCGATCTGGAGCGCCAGGTTCGGCGAGCGTATGGCAGAGGCGGCAATGAGGCCGGTAATCTCCTCTGGCTCGGTGCTGCGTTGTAGTGTGTCCTCGAGCGCAATCCAGTTCTTGGTGGGGCCACGTTGTGGACGCAATGAGATGATGGTGTGCAGCGTGCTGCCCGGCGGCACGGTGCGGTCGGCGGGCGAAGCGGTATCCGAATCGGCGACGACATTCTTGAATTTACCGTTGTTGAACATGCAGACATCGACGTGTTGTATGGCGCAGACCTGTGAGTGCGACAGAGAGAGGGAGAGAGAGGGAGAGAGAGTGTGGTTAACTTGCTGGTTGATTGAGTGAGTGAGTGAATAAGAGCATTAAAGGCTTTCATAAGTGGCATCGTGAGTGCGCTACGACACGACACGACACGACACGACACGCCCACACACTACATGAAACATTCATTTAATGTGATTGCTTCATGTTTTTCTTCTTCTACTTTTACGTCTGCCTCTTCTTCTTCGTCTACCCATTTCGAATGTCATTGGCATCGGCAACGCGTTCAATGTCCTTGCCCTTGCTCTTGTCCTGCGCATCGTCATCGTCTTTGTTATTGTAAAAAGTATACTCGTCGGCGTCGGCGTCCTTGTCGTCCTTGTCGTTCTCAACGTCATCGACAAAATCAAGTAGCTATAATGCCTGAAATTAATGTTGATATTTGTCCCTTTACACACCCACACACCCACACACACAGACACAAATACACAGCCATACACCTTTGCAAACGCGCTCTTATGTTTTGTATTGCCTACTTTTAGGCAGCAATAATAAAAGTGAAAGCTTGAGTTTCCGAAACATTGAATTCGTTTGTATTTCACACACAAACGGAAAATAAAGAAACTAAATCAAGCCAAATCCAATGTAAGTGTAGCAAGTACAATAAAAAAATATGACGAAGAAGAAGAAGCATTACAAACTGAATACATATAAATAAACTAGCACACACACACACACACACACACACACATGTGTGTTTGGCAACAACGTCGTTGACTACAAAGACGACGACCGCAAATTATGCCAACATTATTTTATTGCCTCAGTTTTGTTGTTTCACTCCTGCACACCGGCCCCCCCCCAAGACTTTGGCTTCGTCACAGCCGCAGACTCACACTGGCCTCCGGTCTTTGGTCTCAGTCTCATTCTCAGTCTCATGCTCTGCTCGGCCTAAGCGTTTGGCTTGTTATTGCGGTTGGGCTTTAGTTTAACCAAAGTCAAGCCAAGTTAAGTCAAGTCCTCTCCAGTCGCCCCACATTCGCCCTCCTCATTTTTTTACACACCTTTTTTTGTTTTCTTTTTCTTCTTCTCTTGCTTCTTCTTTTTGTTTTTTTATTTATTTGTTTGTGTGCTCTTGTAATGCACTCAATTACGCCTCCATTGGGGCGTGGTCGCAGCATATACTCATATGAGTGTCGCACAGGTTCGTTACAAGTGCGAAAAGG
Source organism: Phortica magna (assembly GCA_037044515.1). Classification (NCBI taxonomy): domain Eukaryota; kingdom Metazoa; phylum Arthropoda; class Insecta; order Diptera; family Drosophilidae; genus Phortica; species Phortica magna. The sequence goes on from JBAMBP010001272.1 coordinate 40,616, forward strand.
GCGTTCGACCTCTGTGAACTGTTGAGGCATATAATAATCCTGTAATGGGTTAAGGCGTCATTTGTCTGCCCTTTTTGTTGAGTCTGTAAAGTTAAAGTGCCACAAGGTGAGACAACTGTTGTTAGTTGGTACATACAGATTGCTCAAGAGATTCTTTCATTAGTGAAATTCTCGGTAAGAAACTTTAGGCGCTTTGAGGTTATGAAACGCTCCTGTTGCTTAACTTGAATTTGTCTTCTAACTGCTCTTCTAACCTTGTCTATACTATGTATCTTCACTTGTTTTCCTTCCTGAACTTTTCTTTTCATTTTGTTACTTTTCTTAACTTTCATTGCCTGCCCTGCCCCACCCTTCCCTTGCCTTTCCCTGCCCATCCTTGTAATTCCATGCCTTTCCATTCCTTTGCTTTCCATGCCTTGTCATGCCATGCCATTACTTGTCATACCCTTCAAGACATTTCATTTCCTTTGCCCCCCCCTCCGGCGTACAATGCCACGCCGCCATAATGAAATATTAATAAATGTTATTAGCTTTTTTTATGACCTGTTTCTAAATGTCTGTGCACATGTCTGTGCTCACGCTTTTGCCGTTGCCGTTCATCGTTGCCGTTCGTCGTGCTGTCGTTTAATATGTGCCTCTGAATGAGCCTGAGCCTCAGCCTAAGACGCAACCTCAATGTCAGCGCTAACATGAGCCTTTGCCGTCGCTTTCTATAGCATAAGTACTAGGCGCATCTGTAATTTTTGCTGAAAATCTTTGTGGATTTATGTTGTATTACAATTCTTAGCTCACATCAAGACATTTTGAATTATTACGCATTTTTAGAGATTTCTTAAATTTCTTTCTTTTTTTTTTTTTTTTAATTTAATAAAGTATTATTTACTGAAAAAGCAATTCATTAAAAATAATAACAATTATTTACATATGAATAATTTTACAAATTGTTGCATACTTTTAAGCTGCTTGCTCTTTAAAGCATGCAATTTATAAGCGCCAAAATGAATTTTATAAATTTAATTCTTACCAATTTTCGTTTTCTGTTTACTGATTTGAAAATTTATGGTTTCTTTAACTTTAATTAAAAATCAGTTTCATGATTTTGGTAAACCAAATTCTTTCATTTTTTCTGCTTGTTATTTTAAACAGCTTCACTTGTTATCCTTGCTTATTTATATGAATGCGAAATGTGCTTTAAAATTCACACACACACACACACACATATACACAGCGACACACACGCAGACAACAATAGAAAATCTTTGGCATAATCCACACGTAAATGTTGCCACAAATTTTATGTGTGACAATAAAAAGATGGGAGACAAAAAATCAAATAAAAACAAAAAGAAAAAAAAAAGTTTGAAATACGATTTATTTCGGCTGTGAAGACATTTTAAGTCGCTGCAATATTAGACTGTGAGAAGTTTGGCAGGGAAGGCGTTGAGTGAAGAAACGATCGTTTAGAGCAAGAAAAAGACGCCGAGGTTTATAGACAGAGAGTGATGAATAGTTAGTCAAGAAGACGGAAAGTCTTGGTAGTAATGAGAGAGGAGGAAATATTGGAGCGCAGATCTGAGAAAGTGTGTGAGTGAGAGCGTCTAATTTGGCAGGCTCATTGAGCAGATCAACTTACTAAATACTTTATTGCCTCATAAAAAAAAAATAAAGATAAAAAAAATCGAAAGCCGTAAAATGCGACTTAAAAATATACGAAAAAAAAAAAATGTCAGCCATGTCAAGAAGTAGCAGGCGGCATTTTGACTGGCAATAAGTGCGTAATTATTTCATGTCTCTCAATGTCGGCATTGCGCCTTATGTGCCACGCCACTTGCGCCACAAAGCATACAATACTTTTTTTGTTTGTTTTGTATTTTGTATTTCGTATTTTGTATTTTCTGTTTTCCGTTTTCCGTTTTGATTTCCGGCTGAGACATGTGCCGAGCGGAACATGACTTACAGACGCGTTTTTGTAATTGGCATGACGTTCTCATTGCACAATGCGACAATGCCAATGGAAAAGCGTCGATAACGAGCACATCAACTGGCTGCGAAGTCGAGTCGATTGCTGAACGTCAAATGCAGAAATGGAATACATGTACGAACGATACGTGAGGCACTGCCAACTTTGATTATTGCCACTATTTTGAGCCTTTTATACAAATATACATTTATATTTGAACGTTGTTGGACTTGTTTCGATTCGTTTCGATTCGATTCGCTTCATTTTGATTGGTTACATTTTTATTCATTTCATTTGAGTTCTCAAAGCATGAAAGGCAACATGAATCTGACATGCAACTCACTTACCGGTCCACGTTTTGCTACGCTTCGTTGACTTTATAACTTGAATCACTTGAGAAATCAATATGGATTTTTTTTTTGGTATTTTTGGTAATGTTGAATATAAATTTTGAAGTTCGGTTTTATTTTTTTCGTTACTTATTTTTATTGATTTTCGTGCGTTTTCAACTTGTCGCATGTTTTCGAGCACTTGGCGCGTGTCCTTGTTGAACTGCCGACAAGTTCAAAAGCGTGCGAGATGTATAACTTTTAACAAGAACTTAACGCAATTTAAAATCGGCTCAGTTATCGATACTTTAATTAAGACGTTTCATAGATTTTAATTATTTGTAGCATACTTTTTGGCCCGTGCTGTAAACTTCACTGGAAGTAAGCCAAGCGGTTTTTTATTTGGCTTTGTTGGTAATTTCGATGCGACTGCAAAACACAAATAAAACCATGGCAGACAAAATTTCCGCGTATTTAATGTTTTTCACATGAATCATAAAACTATAAAAAATGTTGGGAAAAAAAACATATTTCATTACTGCAGCATACTTTTTGGCACGTGTCAACAAAAGAAACGAGGAAAAAGTATAACCAACAACATTCGTCAGTGCGTTATTAATTGATTAAGGTATCAATATCAGTCAAATTGTCATTATTATCATAAACGTCATTATTAGCAACAGGAAAATACACAATTATGGCAGAGAATGTTGCCTACGTTGCGGCGCAAGTAGATGTCATAGAAAAATGGTATAGTTGTACATTTTACATAACATTTCCATTTGTCTTTGATATTTTATGCGTGGCTCATCTTTTAAACAACAGAATTTTTCTTGTTGTTGTTGTTGTTGTTGTTGTTCGCTGAGTTGGAAAAAATTTGATTTGAGTTTTATTGCCGAAAAGTATGCTGTGCATTTTAGAACTGATGTTGTATGCTGTCACACTTAACGAGTCGCTTAAATATGCATTTCGGTGTGTTTATATATGTGTATAGCTGTGTGCGTGTGCGTGTGTGTGTGCGTCCTGTGTCTGTGTGGGAGTTTTATGCCTGCGTTGCTTTTCTTACGCTTTTTTGATTTGTCATCAAATGTTGCTCTTTAGCCTCCAGCATTGAAATGAGTCACGAACGCGTTCCGCAAAAGCACGCCTACACAAACACACATGCGTGCGCCCACACACACACACACACACACACACACATGCTCAAAAGATGCCAGGAGCAACAACAGCTGAAAGAAATCAAAAGTCATCGCATTTTTCCCTTCATTGTTAAGCAGAATTATTATATGTTTTTCCTTCTAATTTTTATTTCGCATATAAAATCGTTTGAAGTTTCACAAACTTTTGGTTTATTGTTAGAAAAAAGCAATAGAAATCTTTAATATTTGTATTAATTATTAACATTATTTTTTCTGTGCGTCGGAAAACCCACGTTTTTTTTCATTTGCCACGCAACTCATACATTATTCATTTTACAATCAATTCGTTCACTGAACTTATTTTGATTTGCAGCTGAATTTATTTACACGCATTTGCAAATCATTTTCAACTCGTTTACGACTCATTTTGGTCTTTGATAGCAAATAACTTAACGCAAATTCTGAATTTATCTCTCAACTAACATTTGGTCAGCTTGTTCTTGAACCTTGCTCGCTTTCGAACCTTTAAAGCATATTTCAATGTGCTAATTTAAGATTCAGAGTGTTTCCTGCATAGAAAATTCTTTGATTCAAGTCAAGTCAACTCAACTCAACTTACGACTATAAACATGAAAACGTATAAGCTTCTACGTTCGTTGTATGGCGTATGTTGGCAAGCATATTGTAAAATTTCATAGCCTACTGTGCGGCGCAGCGTAGCGTTAGCACGTGGCGCTTTTTCACGGCTTTGATTGCCATTATGCGCTCATTTTATTTATGATTTATGAGTGTTAAAACGAAGCAACGAAATGAAATATTTTTGCAACTTTAAACTTTGCACAACAATTAATTTTCATTAAAATTTTTTCGACGCCTCACATTGAAAATGTAAGCGACGACAAAAGCGACTACACATGATTAAATAACAAGCAGCCGAAAAGTATGCAACCCTTTCGCGTGTGTGTGCTCTAGAGTTGCAGGTGTCTTTAAAATTCGTCTCAGCACGTAGGACACAAAAAAGTAATGACAACGGAAAAACGCAAACGAACGGCCACGAAAAAGTCATAATAATTTAAGACCATGAATGATTGCGGTTGCCCGAAATGGCATGGTCTGTTGGCATAACAGTAAAAGTGAGCGCAAATGTCATGGCATGACGATGAGCGCAGGGCATGGCATGGCATAAAAGAAGTGAGCATTCAAGGGCAAAAAGTTATGGAACAAATGTTGGGCGCAAAACTTTCGCTATGAATGTTTATTTGTTATATAATTTATAGCCTACTTTTCGACAGCTAATAAAATCATTGCGATAAAAGAAATCAGCTAATTATGCGCCAACGATGCGATTCGATTTGATACATTGCGATTTATATATTCATTCATTTATGCCTGCCTACATATACAATTTGTGTGTGGCTGTGTGTGTTTGTGTGTGTGTGTGTGTATTCATAAAACGCTCGCCTTGTTCATCAACGATAATCGTAAATTTTTATGAGTAAAGAAAGAAAGAAAATTGAACGCCTTCAGTCGCTGCCAGTGTGCAAAGTTGGACATTTGCGTTGTCAACTGTTTTTGCTGCATACTTTTTAGCGCGCGCACACACACACACACACAGACAGAAATAAGCTGACACGACATGCTGAGTTTAAGGCCAAGGCCGCTTAAAAACAGCATACGCTTTTAAATCTGTGGGGACGAGTAAAAAAAAGAAAAAAAAATAGATTAAATAAAAAGAGTATAAATTAAAAAGTTGAAAAAAAAGGGCAAAGCAATAAAAATAAGTGGCAACAGCACAGTTTTTGGTCGCTGGTTCGACTGGGATGCCAATATTAATGCCTTCTTATTGTCGTTGTTGTTGTTGTTGTTGTTGTTGTTGCTGCTGCTGACCAACAAAAGCGATGATGAACGCGATCTTTAAACCGCAAGAATCTCATGGCATGTCATGTGAAAACCGCACATATAATATACGCACAAGCATTAACATAGTTGCCTGCCTGCCTGCCTTGGCTGCACGAAAGTATGCTACAAAGCATAGAGTGCTGAACACACACACATACTCACATGTGTGAAAGCACAACAAAACGAAGAAATATAATAAAATAAAAACAAAAAATGATAAATTTGTTTTAATAATTAAACATGCAAACTTTGGCTGCAAATGTGCCAAGCACACACACACACACACACAGAGGCACATGTATCTATGTTTTTGCGCATAGCTGAGCACATAACGAAGGTACAAAGTTGTAGCGAAACATAAATTTAACGACCACTTTGGCCAACATAATTAAACATGGTCGACTTCCGTTCGCTTTCGCTTTCGCGTTCGGCGGCATTCGTCAGTCGCGCCGAACTTTAACCTTACTTCTTGTTTGTTTTTATGGCATACTTTTATGCGCCTTAATTAAAAAATTGCTTGTTACTATTAATGTTGGCATTTGCAGAAAAGGAACAAAAAAAAAAAAAGAAGGAGATATAAAAATTCAAAACAAAAAGAAATTGTTAGCCATCGTTGATTAACCTTAACTTGCGCGAAGTTGTGCTTTTCATTATTCTCCTTCTGCGGTTGTGCATTTCTGAACGGCAGCGAAATATTTCAGTTATTTTTTGTTAACAAGAACTTTGTTTTGTTTTCTTTTACTTTTGCTGGTTTGCCTTTTTCCCAGCGATACTAGATACATCCGAGCTTAGCATGTTGTAATATAATTTTTATACTCTTCACGAAGTGAAAAGTATTATAGTTTTGTCACGAAGTTTGTAACAGCCAGAAGGAGGCGTGGCCGACTATACAAAGTATATATATTCTTGATCAGGATGACAAGACGAGTTGATATAGCCATGTCCGTCTGTCCGTCTGTCCGTCTGTCTGTATGTATGCAAACTCCTCCCTCAGTTTTGAAGCTATCGACCTGAAACTTTGCACAGACCCTTGTATTTTATTACGATGACACATTGGTCGGAACCAGCGAGATCGGACCACTGGAACTGGTAGCCACCATACGAAAAGAAGAAGAAAAAAAAATTTCAATCGTTGTATGAAAAACTTTTTTGTTTTCCAAGATAGAGCGCTGAAATTATACCAGTGGTGAACAACCGTAGCCAGGCTAAATGCCTGAAAATTTCATTGAGATCGGAATACTGGAACTGGTACCTGCCATACAAAATGAAGAAGAGGAAGAGAAACAAAGTTTAAATCGTTGTACGGAAAACTTTTTTGTGTCTTAACTAATCGACTCTAAACTTCATACTTTTGTTGATAATGTGGCTTAAAAGCTATTTTGATATCAAAATGGGCGTGGCACCTCCCACATATGACCAAAACCAAAAGTTCCTATATATCTGGCACTCAATGAGGTATAACAACGAAAACTGATCTGTAGGCTATGTGGACAAAAAGAAATAAGATTCCAAAAATAAAATGGGTGTACCACAAAAAGTGTCGTGAAGAGTATACATCTTCGGCAAGGCCGAAGATAACGTCCTTACTGGTTCTCCTTTATTTTTCTTGCGGTTAAAAGTTAAGCAGAAATATTTTTTGTGCTTCAATTCTTAGAACATGTTCAAATATAATATATTTTTTCTTTGTTATGCTACACATTGGGCGTCTTCTTCTTGCAAGGTTCAGCATATTAAGAAGAAGCACAAGAAAACACACATTTTTTTTAAGCATGAGCAAATATACAAGTCAAGTGCCAAGCCTTCCTACCAATTTAAGTTCAGCTTACTTGTATAAAATAATATAACCTATAAATTTCACACAAGCCAAAATATCCGCCATCTTAAGAAGCTCATTTTACACGCGTATGAAGTGCATGAAAACATATAGAAAAAGTATCTGACAAGTATCAATACATGAGGCATTTGATAAACACGCGTTTACATGAAACCGTAAATCCCCCAAAGAGTAAATGAAATAGAAAAACCAAAAACGACTTAAAATGCAATTTCACGTCTATTTTGCAAACATTTAGCGTATTATCGCTTGTGGTTTGCCATTGCGGTTGCGTATCCGACGAGTGTGTGCTCCGTCTTCTAGCTGCCATACAAGTGGGTACGATGGGAAAGCACGTTGTCATCTTGGTGTCGACTTTGCCTTTGTTGCCGCATCGAAGGCCTACCGCAAACACACACACGCACACACGCACACGCACACACATGCATACATATGCAAATGTTGTTTAAAAAGCATGAGATACAAAGCAAATTCAGTTAGGCGACATTGGCAACAATATTGAAATAAGGCAAGTCGAGTCGAGTCGAGTCGAGTCGAGTTTAGTTGAGTGCCTTTAAAGCGCTTCTGTTGCTTGTTGAACTGAAAATGTTGTTTATTCTACAAAATGTTGCTATGCATACATGTATGTATCTGTGTATCTGTGCGGTTGATTGTCTGCATATGCGTTTTGTCCACTTAGCATTTTTATTACACACTTTGAGTGGCTCCGTCATGCAGCGCTGTGGAACATGTATGCCATGTAAGACAATACACACGTTGCCGTCTTTCAATGCCTTTGAAATTATATCGTAAGCCAATAATGAGCATGAGGCTGATGATGATGATGATGATGATGATGAAGTCGGCATCCATAACATTGCAGTTACCTTAAGCGCAGTTGAATGCAACATGGCAACATGGCAACCCTGAGCCCAGCAGCACACAATTGTCGCCATCGACAACGCATGTTCTTTCACTTTTGTTCATATTTCGAATTCGAATGTTGCTCATTTCGATGTTGGATTGCAAGGAATTTATTTCCTACATTGCATTGCAGTAAAATAGTAAATTCTTAATAAGTTTACGCTTCGTGCGCACACAGCAGATATTTGTTGTATTTGTGTGTGTTGTTGAGGTACATGGCACGACAAATATGCCAATTTTTGTTGTTGTTGTAAATGTGAAGTTCAATTTGTTGTTGTTGTTGTGTGGCACATGTGACATTGAAATTTTTATTGAAAAAGGTTGCATTGTTAGTCGCACTTTATTAAAGAAATTTGTTTTGCTACGCTATGCAAAATACAAATAAATAAAGCATACTTTTAGTATTATCGGAAATATGCGCGATTGAGCGAATTTTTACTTATCTTCTAAGTTTTATTAAAAATGACACATCATTTTAATAAATAATGTGCCGTTTGTAAAAATTTTTTAAATAAAATTTAAATTTTTTCGGGAGCACTTTTTATAATTCGTGAATTTAACTAACGATAACTCAAAAACGGCGCGTAAGACTTTTGCCAGCGCTAAGCTAAAGCTTGTTTCTTGTTGTCAGTGAGAGGTGAGTGTGTGTACGTTCGCTATAACAAGCTATAAATCAAGCTATAATAAAGCAAACAAAAACATAAATAATAAAAACGAAAGTAATAAAAATGAAATAAAAGTAAGCGTATGAATATACTCATACGTAATGAGCATACTGATGTTAGACATGATGATGTGTTTGTATGGTTTGTATCTCAAGTCTTTGGTTTTGTTCGTAAATTATTATGTTCATTATTTTTAATACTTTGGTCAGCTGCTGTACGGCATAACGTGTTGTTGTGCTCAATTATGCAATCGAGTGTGTGTGTGTGTGTGTGTGTTTGTCCGCTCAGGGCACATCCTCTTACACATACTGTCCTTTGTGTTCTCTTTGACGAACGTAGGAGATGTTTCACAAAAGCATACAACGACTATAGAATGCAATTTATTATTTCAAGCAGAGATACACTTGAACAGATACTTTTGTGTCTGTATGTGTGTGTGTGTGTGCGATAACAGTTGCCTGCATGTAATATTTTAATTGTATTCAATTTCACAAAAGATGTAAATCGTAATTGTTAAAATGAATGCGTTTCATTCGTTTATGAAATTTTATTACTTATTTAATGCACGCAAATGAATATACAAATAAATGTGTAAATACTTTCAATTGACAATGTAAATCGGTTTGTATTTTATGTTGTTTTAATCTGATTTTTATTATATATAACAGAGAAACAAAATACAATGTTATATTTGCCAGCAGGCAACATGTAATCATCGTTAGACCATCAATTATTTTCTTATTGTACAATGGGTAACAACAAAAAGGGCACTCATAACACACGCTCTATTCAAAATATGTTAATAGTGCTAAGAATACTATTATACTTAATAGAAAAGCGGGCATGAAGATGACATGCTTGTGCATATAATATTTTTCTATTAAGAGACCTCAAAAGAGTTGCCGGAATAAGGGGTGGGGGAGCTGAAGTAAAAAGCTCGGCTCATTGACTCATTTATTAAGTAGGAAAGCACAAATTTTCAATCAATCATGCAATTTGTTTATCAGCACTGAAAAATATGAAGAACAACTCATGCGCGTTATTTCGATATTAAATATGACAGACAGCAAGAATTTGCAATCAAACAATTTGCACGGCAATAAACAATAAAAGTGCTAAAACATTTCACGTTACACTTTTTTTGTTGACATTTTTACTCTTTACATGGTTTTTTTACCTCTGGCATGGTTTCATGGCAGGAGGGGGGGGGGAAAGGAGCGCATCAACTTTAATTGGCCGTTGTGTAAACCTTTTTTTCACATTAAGTCCTATCATGATGCAGCAAGGACGGCGAGTGCGTGTGCATGTGTGTGTGTGTGTGGGGCAGGCGGTTTGCACATGTCAGTGTTGGAAAACGTATTGCATGTGACTTAGCAGCGTTTAATATTTCAACAATGCATGTTCTTGCACAAGTGCTCACGCACGCGTGCATGTGTGAGTGACTGTGTGCTTGTGTGTGTGTGTGTGTGTGTGTGTTTCCACCTCAATGCACAAACAAACAAGGGGTCAAGTGTGCCAGAGAGCGAAGAAAACATGGCACAGACCAATGTAAGCAATAAGAATGTCAATAATAGCCAACGAAAGTTTGAGTTGTTTTTTTTTTGATTTTCTTTTCTTACTTCTGTTTTCTGAAGCAAGTTTAGTTGAAACTTGTCCGCACTTGTTTTTCATGTCGTAAAACTCTTTGCTTCATCAAAGGACAAACAAAATTACTGTCGATTTGTGCTCATTGCAGTCGCCATTTAATTGTAAGTCAAATCAGTCGTGTCGACTCATGTGCTTTGTTTCGAAACTACCAATTTAATGTGCCCGCACAGAGATTTGTATATTTGTGGCAACAAGTACAAGTACATTGAAAAATACTTGAAATGCACACAAGTCCTAAAAGTATGCTGTGGTTTTTAGATCATTTGCTTGTTGTGTAAATAATTCGGAAGAAATTATTTCAAATTCAACATCACTCAAAGTATTTTATTTTGCTAATATTGTTTAAATGGCACAAGCCACACTGTCGAAAAAAAAACCAATAAAAACATACTAAAGCATACTTTTTGGCAGCACTTTATTAAATAAAACCGAAAAATAAAAACAAGTCTCCAGTGGGAACACTAAAATGGTTGCAGTGTCTGAGCTGAGCATGTTGTTGTTGTTTTCGTTGATACACAAAACTTTTATGTTTGCACGGCGCCTGTGAGTATGCAATAGAAAAAGCAATCACCTTAAACCGTCCAAAGGCAACAACGAGTTGAGTTCCGTTGAGTTTGTTAAGCTTTTTTAGCTAAAAAAATTTCAAAAATGTTAATCTAAAAAAAACAACAAATTTTACACTTTCAACAAACAGAAAAACTTTTTTATTTGCCTAAAAACTTTAAACAGAAAACCAAATAAAATAAAAAAAAAAAACAGGCAAACATAACTTTTCTGTGTATGAAAAGCAAAGCATATCAAAAAGGATTTTTTTTTTTTTTTTTTTTTTTTTTTTGCAAAAAGCATGGGAAACATTTGCTTAGTTTGTCGCGAACAGACACAACGAAAATCTTCAAAAAAATTCAATTAGCATTGCATACTTGAAGGCTGGAGGCAAGAAAAATTTCCGCCAAAAATAACAAAAATAAAAACTTTTTCTAAATATGTGCAAAAGTGGAAAACATAAAAAACAAATAAGTTTGAAGAGCGACGAGAAAAAAACAAAAACCAACACTGACAAAATATGCAACAACAACAACAACAACAACAACAACACACACACGCAGCATACCGCACACTTGTCTGTCTGTCCTTCTGTCTGTCCGTCTGTTCATTAGAACTTTGTGTAACAACGTTTTCTTTAAAATAACAACGCAAAAAAAACCGAGAAAAGTAAAATTCACAAAAAGGAAAGCAAGCGAAGGCAAAAGAAAAAGCTGACGTGTGCAACAAGCGCTGAGCGAAAGTGAACTTGAAGTGCATATTATAGCATAAAATTTAATTAATGCCATGAAGTTTTTTTGCGCTTTGTTATCCGATACGAAAAACGCGTTGAAAATTGCGTGCATTTTGCCTTCAAGGCGCTCTTTGCATTGATTAATAATGACGTTTGATTTTGCTCCTCAATAATGAGCGGTTTTTTATCTTTTTTTTGTTTCCTTTTTTAGAAAATGTATCGTTTTCTAAACGTGCCGGCAAATAAAAATAGCTGAGCTCGTTAGCTAAGTAATAAGCGCTGTAATGATTGTTCAATATAAAACCCTCATTAAAAAGTGTTAAACGTGACTTGTGCGCGCGTGTGTAAGCTGACTTGAATGTTAGACTGCCGCATGTGTTGTGCGGCGGCCTTGTAACATAGGTGTTTTTAATACTTATAACCTTGAATTTTTAGCCTTCATCAATGCTGAATTTAAATCATTCGCGTCTTTTTTAAGTCATTTTATAGAATTTCGTGTAATGAATGTTAGACTGCCGCATGTGTTGTGCGGCGGCCTTGTAACATAACACATCTTAATAGTTTTAAATGAAATAACATTTTGGCAGCGACTTACCCGCACTTTGCGCACCGTCTTGCGACTGTCGTTGCGTACATGCACTGTGACATTGACGTCCTCGCCGTGTGTATACCATGCCTTGTCCAAGCTGGCGCGCAAATTAACACGTCCGTCTTGCAGAAGAAACGGTTTATCGACAACAGCCTGCGGACCCGCGCACGAGACCAGACTACAGCCGGGCATTGGGCCGCCGGTTAAATTCGGGCCCGAGCCGCCACTGACGCCGCTGCCAGCGGCAATAATGTTGTTGCCGCCGATGCCATTGGCAATCGCATTGCCATCAAAGGGCTGTGCAAATATAACAAAAATAAAAGAAATCAAATAAAATCAAATAAAATGACAAACGTACTATCGATATGTGCAATCGAAAAGCGCTCACCTCTTGAAACGATTTGCTGTAATTGTGAAACGGATCGGCAGGGCACTTTTCAATTTCACTTTTGCTGCGACCAAAACGGCCACTGAACCGGAACGATTTCGGTGACAAACGCAATTTTGGAAATGAATCACCACGTTCCGATTTACGTGAGCTGCTCTTGCTGTGACCGCTGCCGCTGGCGCTGCCACTGGCGCTGCTTGTGCTCGGCTGCGGTTCGTTGCTGTGCTGTGATGCATTCGATGTCGATGGGCCATCAGCAGTTGTGCCGCCGCCGCCACCACCGCTGCCACTGCCGCTGCCGCCAGCAGCATTTGTCTGCTGCGTCGGTGCATTGCCAGTGCCGGCAATGCCGCCCGGCGGCGACTGCGCTTGATTATTGAGCAATGCGGCGAAATTCTCTGGCACATAATTCTGCTGAAAGACATCAGTGCGATAGATGACACGTACGCCCATCTTAACAGAGGCGCGACGATGAAATTTCTCATCGGTCTTGTCAACTGTAAAGAAAAATAAAACGAACGAAAGTCTGTTAAGAAATGCTTTGGTTGGCAAAACGAGCAAGTCGCACTTATCACAAACAGCATCAGATAATTAAAGCGACGGCCACTTAGCACACACACAGGCACACAGGCACACACAGACACACGAATACATACAATCAAAAACAAAAATAGTCTGCAGAGTAAAAGAGAAACGCTTCACTAAACGAAAAGGTCAACAATGTAAGCAATTCAAATTTTACGTTGACGCACGCACGCTCATTTATTGAATGGCGGACGGACAGAGTGACTGACTGACTGACTGACTGATTGTGCGCGAGACAAGTAGTAGGGTCTGTCTGTCGGTCGGTCGTTCGGTCATAATAAAACTTGGCAGTTATCATCAAAGTGTGCATTGGCATTTTATACAAAATAATGCGACGAAAACCATTTGCCGTTTGACAGTCGCAGTCGCAGGCTGAGGCTCAGGCAGAAGCAGAAGCACAAGCTGAACATGGCCGTCGACAGTCGTTTGAGACATTCAACATTTAAAACATTCAAGCAGTTACACTGTTGCTCTAGGCGAGAGGCGGTGAGGCGCCGCGAGGTGACAATGGCTGTGCTAAGCTCGTCTGATGTTCGGTGCCTGAGTCAGCATTCATTCAAGCATTGCGATAGCTTAACTTCACTTCACTCGACTTGACTGGCAACAATTCCATGTGTGTGTGTGTGTATTTGCCTTGCATCAAAAGGTTTTTTCTACTTTTTATTGTTCGACCTTCCAACTCAAACTGCCAAACGACTCAAAAAGCGCAATATTATGCTTGTGTGTGTGTGTGTGTGTGTGTGTGTGTGTGTGTGTGTCTGTTTATCTAACATTTGAAGCGTTTGTAAAGCGTTAAATGATCCTACAAAGTAATTGAATTGTTCGGTCAACACACACACTCACACACACACATTCACACAGACACACATACAAAGACACGACCAAATGACAACGTTGAAGTCGCACATGAAAGCATTTACCAAGAAATCATCAAATTAAACGCTTAGCAACCGCAAACGATAAGAAAAGCAGAAAAGCAGAAAAAACGAATGCCAGCAAAATGGCCATTAACATGGCCACAAGCCAAGAGGCAAGAGGCAAAAGCCAGCAATGCTTAATGCTAATGAATAATGATGTTATCGAGTTCTACAAAATTGTAGAGTATATGTTTTTGTTGCCTTTTTGGAACTCATCACTTAACAAATCATCGAAAACAAAGTGTGCAAAGTCAAATAAATTAAATCAAATCAAATCAAAACAAAATTCAATCGAAATTTTATTTGTCAACTTTGCGGTCATCAATGAAGCGCTTTAAAGTGCACAAAAACCCGAAATGATGAGCTGTTGTACAACACTGTTTTGTGAACAACAGAGCTTGCTGAAATTAAAGTGTGCAACAATGGCAAGCGGCTTCATGACTTGGCAAAGAATGTGAAGATCATGCATAGTGTTGAAAAATGCTTAAGAACAATGGAGGAAGCGACTTCAAGCAGTCTGAACTGCTTTAAGCCGCACAAGTATCCTAACAACTTGAAGCTCAATGATTTTATGTCTGCAGTGTTGGAAAAGACCTTGCCCAGGGGTAAACACTAACACAAGTGAGAAAACTAATGCCAAAAAAAATAATATGATTTCGCTTGTATGCCATTTCAATGCCAAAGACACTGCACACACACAAACACACACACACAGACACACACACAAATGAACTGCCCACCTGAGGGCAAACGAGCAATCGAAGCAAAGCGTTGCGAAGCAAATTAAGTCAATTCAGTTCGGCTCAGTTTGGTAAATGACTTGAGTAAGTAAAGTTAAATGTTGAAAACCTTTATTAATTTCAGCTTTAGGTAATCCATTTTATCAACACTGCGCGAGACAGACATTGCTGAGGCGGAAGACGGCAGCAAAAAACAAAGAAAAATAAAGATACAAGCGGCAAATTCAATAGCATTGATACAGACAGACAGACGGACAGACAGAGAAATAAGGTGAGCCTTTTTTTGGGCATTTGTTTTGGCTCAGCGTTGTATGCCATTTTGCCAATATGAAATGAAATGAAATATGAGTGGCAACAAAAGCAGATATGAAAATAAATGACAGGCAAAAGAGCCATGACAGTGCCAGCGAGTATTGTAAAAGGCCAATGACAAGTGCGGCAGGTAGCCAAGATCCAGACCCAGAGAGAGAGAGGGATAGGGAGAGAGACAGAGAGAAACATGTGTATTGAAGCTTGAAAATCAAATTGTTGATTTAACAGTTTCCAAGAAGAAGGCTCAATGATGAATAAAAATTCGCACGAATAAAATATTCGGCCGAGCAAAAGATTTTCAATGCAAATGTTTTCTAGACAAATGTCAAGGTATATTTATGTATGTATGTATGTAGCATGCCATAGATAAGGAGCTACAATACAAAATGACGAACGAGATTGTCGTGGTCGTGCAGACAGAACATGTTCATGTTGAAGCCATCAGCCATAATCTAATATATGCAAAACAAACAGCAGATCGAACCGGAAAGTTATAGGCGGCGGATAAGCGTGAGAGAGAGAGAGCGGGTGAGCGGGCAGAAGGCATAAGTGATTGAATGTTAAGGTTGGTGTAAGGGCGTGGTGTTGTTGGCCGTACTATATGAGTTATTGCCGCACAAGAGTTGAGCATGAGAATGCTGGTTGCTGTTGCTCGCTCGCTTCGTGTTTGCTTTTTAGCGCAAAGCCCACACGGGCATGAGACTTTGGTCACGTTGTAGGCTGTCAAGCATAAAAATAACATGAAATTTTTATTAAACAGGATATTGAATATCCGTTTCCGTTTCCCTTTCATGCGTAAGGCAGGAAGAACTCACTTGTTGTTACGACGTGAAAAACAAACGCGACCGTCGAGAGCCGACCGACCGCCTACAAAGGTAATACATTCAAACGTATTTGAGGCAAGAGCGGACTTCGAATGTCGCGAAAGCAAATGTCGTTACCAATGTCGTAAATACACACACACATACATATATATGTGTGTGTATGTGTGAGTCGCATAAACTAAAACAGTTTGTTGTGCGCCATAAATATTATTGATTTATTTTTGAATTGGTTTTTTTTTTTTTTTTGGGTGTTTTTGGTTTTTTGCTCAGTCAATATTCGTTATGCCTTCGAATGCCTTGAATTAAATTCAAGCCCAAACTAAATCGAAAATACAAATCAATCAAAATTTATTTGACGTCACAGTGACAATTGACAGCCAAAGTGTTAACAAGTTGCGTTCTGACTAAATTTTGATAGATATGCTTTGCTTTTGCGCCATTTTCAATGCATATTTGCGCTTTAATGAAATTGGTCTGCTTGAAAGTATGCTATATAAACTGTGCTTAGCAGACTTTTAGGTAGCAACTGTTTTAAATACATGGTGATGCATGATTCGAGCAACTGGCTTTATTTGTATTGTTTGCTGCTTGAAAGTATGCTATATAAAATGTGCGTAGCATGCTTTTAGGTAGCAACTGTTTTAAATACATGGTGATGCATGATTTGAGCAACTGGCTTTATTTGTATTGTTTGCTGCTTGAAAGTATGCTATATAAAATGTGCTAAGCATACTTTTAGGTGGCCACATATGGTTTTGTGTGATTTGATCAACAGGCTGGTTTTTGCATATCATATTCCAGCACATGTTGGCAGCTTCATGAGTGCTTGACCTTACTTGTAACCGTTCCGGAGGTGTTCTTTCATTTGAGGCAGTAAAAACTTCTCAAAGAGCATTGCTTCTCGCTAAAAATACACCAATTAGTGTAACAACTTTGAAGCACAAAACATGCCCGAATATTTATAAATATTTGTAAATAGCGCAATTAGTGCGTCGCCAAAAATTCTACTACATTATTGTATGCAACACGAAATTAATGAAGTGCTTGGACAAATTGCAGTGCGACACAACTGAAATGTTCTAAGCAATTTTCAAGCGCATCGATGACTATTAATTAGTTATAATGAGACCGTTTGTGGCATGGCATGGCAATTGCAATGCAACAACAACAGCAACAACAACAACATATCATATACATATAATTGTAGATTGTACTCACCAATGAAGCAGCGCACATCGTAGCTTGTGCCAATCGGTGCGCCATAGTAACGCTTTGCGGGCACTAATTGCACACTGGGCGGCGCCTGTGATGTCAAAGACAAGGTGAATGGATGCGCACCTTCGCCAAGACGCTTAACGAGCGCTTCCTGAAAGCAGAATATGAAAAAAATGTGAGACAACTTTTTTTTTTTTAGTAAATAAGGCAATGAAAAAAAAACCATTCGATTTTCATAACCTTAAAATAGATGACGCACAAGCACACACATACATACATATATATACACCAAAAAACAAAAAAAAAAAAAAACAGAGAGAACAACAAAATTAAAATAAAAGCAAATGAAATGTAACATGGCAGGAATTTTTGGTGTGCGTGAGAAAAACTTTTGCGAAATAAGTTGAAATTTATGTCTGACTTTGAGTTTGCTTTTTAATGATTTTTAATGAAGCGACTTATTTCGATGCCCACGTATTGTTGCACAGCAAGGGAATTGAACTGAGCTGAACTGCGCTGCGCTGTAGTAAAGCAAAGAGAAGCGAAGGGCAAGTAGAGGACGCGTTGGAATGGGATCGGATGGAATGGCATGGCATGGCATGGCATGGAACTGACGAAGAGCCGAGAGGCAAACAATCGTTATTCGTTAAAGAAGAAGAGAGTGAGAGTGTGAAAATATTGCTGTTGTTGTTGTTGTTGCTGCTGCCGACTGGATGGCTTTTAAATTTGTTATGACAACAACAACAGCAACTACCGAAAAAGGCAACAAAGACAGTGGAGTAAGAAGAAGCAGCTCAATTCGTTGGTTTCTTTGCACAAGTTATTAAAATCAAATTGAATTAATTATTTCGGCAACGTTTGTACCAAAAATCAACGAAAAGTATTATACAACAACAACAAGAGCAACAACAACAACAACAACGAGCAACTAACTTCTTGCAAAGTTTATTTAATACGCTTTATTTTCCAATTAGAAACTCATGCTTTCGATTGCCATTTCTTGTTTGAAACTTTCGTTTGCCGTTTCTATTTTTTTCTCTTACTCTCTCTTTTTTACATATCACGCATACGCAACGTGGCGCACAGTGAGCGTGCTAGAGGCGGGGGAGGCGTGCCAAAACGAGCTAGCAACAAAGACAACCGAGAAGACAAAAAGTCCAAAATTTATAAAATATTTACTATTTTTCCTTTTTAGTTACCAAAAAAAAGTAAAAAAAAGTTTGTTAAGTATAAATTTTGTGGCGTTTTTGTGCTTCTTCTGCCGCTTGTTTGGCCACAAATCATGCAAAGCTGAAACACGTTAATGGCGTTGGCCAACACACATGGTGCCACGGAAGGATTAAATGATTGGCGTGAAATGCTTTTAATGGCAAAGTTTCGTTTGGCTTAGACTGGCGGGGGGAAGGGTGGCTTGCAAGATCTCGAATAAGTCAACCAGACGTGTGATCATTCTCGCCTTGTTAGATTTCGCGGAGCTTTCCTCATGTGTGTGAAGCTCAGATCAGAGGTCAAGGCACATAAAACTATAACTTTAAATTGGAGGTAACTTTCCATAAGCAACCTGACTCAAGGTCAACGATTAGTGTTTCCTGTCTCAAGTTTAATGGAACTAGTTTATCCCAACGTGGATCACTGTTGGTAACAACAAAACTCACTTCGGCTAATCTTTCGGATATTTTGATTTTGAGCGACATCTGTCGTGAGAATTTTTAATTTTAATAAACTATATTATTATGAAATTCAACTAATTTCCGAATTTCGCGCAAATTTTAAAAATTATGACTGAAGATATGCTGAGTTAAAATCTCATGCCGTTTTCTCTGCTTATTTTTTTCACATTAAATTAAATTAAATTAAATTATTTATGCTTGCTGCGAACTTGTATGCCCAATTGCACTAGTGTAGTGCATACAAATAGCGATTTCATGTGTTAAAAAAAAGAGAAATAAAAACCAACATAAGTGAAGAAACAAGTCACATTAAAAGCAAAGCATGAATAAAAAATTGTGAGCGCTTCGTGGCAAAAGGTGCGTTTACACTCACGGCAAACCTCAGCAGTAAAAGCAACAACTACGCCGTAAGTGGAGTGAAGTGAAGTGAGCAGATACAAGTTGCAATGCCACGACTCGAATTGAATCGACTCGAATCGAGTTGAGTTGAGTTGAGACGCAATGATGCCTTTTAAATAAATGAAATTGATTTTCGATTGCGTCGAGCAGAAGTGTTTTTCCCTCTGTGCGTGTGTGTGTGTGTGTGTGTGTGTGTGTCTCGTTTCGTCTCAGCTCAGTGGCGTCGGAACACATGTACATTGTTGATTGCCATACAGCAAAGGGTTCTTCTCGATGTGTTTTTTTTTTGGGTATTTTCATGTTGTTTTTCTTTTATTAATTTAACAGCGCCGTTGCTTTTAATGTACTGCCATAAAGCGCTTAGCAGGCGCACGTGTTGCCAAACAAACATACATGCATGTGTGTGTGTGTGTGTGTGTGTGTGTGTGTGGAGCTGAGGCTTTCAAGCCTTGGCGCCATTCAAGTGCTTGTGAAAGTCAAACGCCTTTTTGGGGTTTTCCGTCACTTTCAAAAGCGATTTTGCACATTTATCGCTTGCTAAGCAATCAAGTGTTGCATACTTTGAGGCGCGCACATGTGTGTGCGTGTGTGTGCGTGAAACAACATTGCTAAGAGTCTCGGCTTATAATTTTGTAGCTATGATTGTGTGTTGTATGCTGTTGAGATATGCGGCGCATAAAAGTAGGCAACACATTTTGTTTTTAAGGTTTGTCAACTCATGCGCCGCTCAGCAGTTCTATTGGTGACTTAATTGAATGAAATGACTTGTGTCTGGTATCTTCAACAGGAAACTGGCCTGCGTTGTGGCACGGAGATGCTAGCTTCTTCATCAGCTTGAAGTTGAAACACTTTTCGCTCTTAAACTTAATTAAGCAACAAAAGTGTAAACTTAAAATTGACAATTTCAATGCTTTTAGCTTTTATAGACAGACAGACAGACAGACAGAGAGACAAACTGACACGCCTCCTTTTCAACTCTCATTCGAAATTCGAACTTTAAAAGTTCAAAAGCAAAACAAACGAATTAGCAACAAAATAAATAAATAAAGAAAATAATTCAGTTTAGTTAAAAAAACAACAAAAGAGAATTTAACTTATTCAATCTTAACTGAGACGTCAAAGCAGACATTTTGGAACAAAACGTTCGTCGCTCTTTTCTAGAGAAAAGCATCTAAAATTTAAATTGCTCTTTTGCCATGCAGATGATATTCACACACACACAGACACACACACAAACACACACACACATGCGCTGACACATTGACAAAAGCATTTGTATGCATGCCATTTCGCTTCTAGCTGAGCATACTTTTTTGCTGTCTACTTTTAGGGTTTCACACAATCTTTTTTGCGCTTCTTCTTACTTTGTCGCACTTTTTGTTTTTTTTTTTTTTGCTTATGAAATCAACTTAGCTTGAAGTGTGCTTTAAAAAGTTGCTAAGCGCGGCACGTTTGTGTGTGTGTGTGTGTGTGTGTGGCACCTTTAGTAAGTGCGTAGCTTATGTGTCTGTCTGTCAGTTTGTCTGTCTGTCTGTCGGTAATTTCTCAAGTTGTTTGCTAAGCATGCATGTGAGTGCTTTAAAGCACCTTGCCAAGTTATTTACACACTCACACAAACACACACACACAGACACAAATTTTAACACTTCGAGTTGGCAATCCCTGTGCATGTGTCTGTGTCTGTGTCTGTGTCAGACTTCTCTTCCGTTTGTCCTTCTATTTTATAATTTTTTTCGTTTGCTTTTACGATTGCAATAAAATTTACTTGTTACTTTTGACATAACTCTGTTGAGTAAAAGAAATGCAAGCGCAATGCTGCGACTGCAACTGCCACGCCCACCGAAGGACCTCGAAGCGGTGGGACGCCATGTGTTGCCGGCGAAATGGCAAAATGTCAGAGCTCTCAACGTCGTTCAATGTACGAACGCTGATGAAAGAAGCTGTTGAGAAATTGTTTGTGGCGCAGTTTTTTGTTTCAGTTTGCAAAAAAGCGTGCATACTTTCAGGCGAGTGACATTAAAACATATAATAAAGATAAAGGAAATCAAATTCTAAAGGGATAATATAATGGTTAATATGATAAATGACATTTACCTGCAAAGGACTCAAGGACTCACGTGCCGGTTCCTCATTGCGCGGCCATATTTGATGCAGTGACATAATCGCTTCGTTGCAGAAACGCAGACCCATGACTTCTTCGTCCTCGCGGCCATAGCTGAAGGCAAAGTGAACGTAAAAGAAGATAAGTGATGGCAAATGCAACTGTTCGTAATTATAATGATTGAAAGGAGCGCAGCAGCCAGCAGCCAGTTGGCAGTTGGTAACGTCAAGGCGAATTAGTGTCTGTGCGCGGTGAGTGACATTGTCAGTGGTCAGTGGTCGGTCCAACCGTCCAACTTTGCTTGATGTCTGGCAACTGATGCAGCAAACCACAGTGCACAAAAGTTTTTCGGTTGCTGCTTTTTCAAAGCAATCAAACACAAAGCAAACCAAAGCAAAGAAAATAATAGAAAGTGTCTGCATGACATATTGACGTCTCGACAGACGGACAGTCAGACAGTCGGACAGGAACTTGTCTCGCCGCTGACTCTCGCTTCGTACGCATTTGCACTCAAGTGGAAATCACAATTTCAATCTTCGAAATTAATGAATAACTACGAGCAAAGCTACGAAAACAAAAGTTCAGCGAGCGGCAAAGAACAAAAAACGCTACTTTAGAATAACTCATGTTCGAACATTTTTGGCGTTTCACGTCTTATTTTATTCGCTTTGTGTCTTTCAATTGATTTATTGTACGGTTCGACTCACCGGAATGTCAATGTCAGCTGCGTGTAGACACGATAGCCTTGGATGGCCTTCGGATCGACAAAGACGATGCCGCGCAGCACGGATGGACTGTTGCCGGTCAGCGTGATCTCGCGCGACGGCAGATACAACGTGAGCACGCAGTTCGGCGAGGTCTTCTTGTAGACGCGTTGTGTGCCAAACTCATCACGGTTCTGTGGCGATCTAGTAATGGAAGAACAAATGTTTTATTACATGTGTTAAGAGATGATATGCAAAATTAATAAATATGATATTTTTGTGCATTTTTTTTTTGGGAATTTTCATCAGTGATTAATTATCATTTTTATTATCAAAGATATTTTTTCATCACTGATAAATTTTACAACAGTGATCAATAAATTTTTTTCAGCTTTTTTTGGAGGGAGAAAAGTCTATAAATTTTCATCAGATTATTAATTTATTTATTAATAATTATTTTTATTACCAGTGATATTTTTTCATCACTGACAACTTTTCAACAGTGATATATTTTTTTATCAATTGTGATCAACTTTCATTGGCGTGGAATCAAATGATCTTCATCATTGCATGTTTTTCATCTATGATAAATTTTGATCAGTGATATTTCATTGAACGAACGTTAATTTCGCTTTGTAATTTATATTCAACAATGAAAGGACTAAAAGTATAACTGAAGTGTGATGTCCTATAAAATTTAGCATAATTTGAATTCATTTTTAGATCATTCACACACATAACCATTTGGCTTCGTTTTCTTACTAAAAAATATGTTAAGAAAAAAGTGTTGTTGACAGTTTTCAGTTTTGAGTTTTCAGCTTTGAAGTCATTTCGCATTTCGTTGGTTCGCTTCGCAATTATTCATTTCATCGACAACTGTCGCAGTTGGCGGCATTTGAACTATTTTGTGAGCTGATGGGCAATTTGTCGTTAACAGCAACGGGCGATGGTCGGCAACGATTATTGTCGCAATGCGGACGTGTTGAAGCTTGACTTGCCTTGGCTTCACTGACTCGAGTCGAGTCCAGTCGAGTCGAGTAGAATCGAGTTGAGTTCAATTGAGTTGAGTTGAGTGAGGTTAGTGCCGCGTGGCTTGTTGTTGGCGGCCAACCAGACTGCAATTGTGCACATGCCATTTGCCCAAAAGCGAATGCGAAACCAACAAAACCGAAAAAAGCGAATGCAAAAAAAGAAGTGCTTAAGAGAAATAAACGAAAGCGAAAAAGAAAAACTGTTCGAAGTGCAAACGAGTCTGCTGACAGACAACTCAAATGCCGGATTGACTGCCTCACTGACTGACTGACTGACTGATGGAGTGCATGAGCAGCTGAGGCTGTCAACGGCTTTGCTCGGATCACCAGTCGGGCAGTCAATGTCTGTAGTTGACCTCTGAGCAGGCAAGAATGCATTGACCGTGCGATTTGACAGTTATTTCAGCCAGAGACGGTCGGTCGGTCGGTCGGTTGGTCTGTCTGTCTGTCGGTTGATTGCGAGCATTTAAGCCTTTTGGCGTAGCAGATGAAGTCATGTGCAGTTCGGCATCGCTGAGCTAAGCAATTCTAACGCCTAAATGCGCAAAAGAGCCATTTGAAATTTTGTGTGTGAGTGCGTGTGTGCGTGCATGTGCCATGGCCATGGTCATAATGCTTCAACTGCTTTGCTTCCGCCCCACACCGCCTCACCTGTCATGGCCATGTTCGTGTGCACATTCATGTTCATGGCCAATTCGATTGGCTTGTGTGTTGGACTGGTTGAATGCATCTCGATTCGAGGCTGCAAGGTGTGTGTTTCCTTCCACTTAACTAAATTCGTAACAATTCACATTTGGCTTAATTCGTAGTATTCAAAAATAAAACTATTATTGCCGAATATTCTTTTGTTAAATATTATTTATATTTCGCACGAAATCACGCTTGTGTTTATTATTTGTTATTGTTAGCAAATGTGTGCTTTATTATTATCAATTTCAATATGTCCTTCGGTCGCGCTGTCATCATCATTCTCGCTAACTAAAAGCGCACACATTCAAATTGCAAATTAGAATCATTTCGCTGGCGTTTCAATGCCCAAAGACCTTGGCCAAGTTCAATCGGCTCATTTCATGCTCGGCCATTACTCAGCGGCTTCGCATGTGTGTTGCTTTGGCCGACATTTCAAAGCGTTGCTCGGAAAATAAACAGTTTTACGCTTCATTTGACGCGACTTAATTGAATTTTAATTAGCCACAAGTCAAGGCAAGCCGAAGTGCTCTCTAAATGAACTTGTGCCAATAGATTTTTCTCATTTCGTTATTTGTTCTTTCATTCAAGTTCAAGTGTAAAAATTTATAGCATACTTGTGTGCGCATGTGATGCTTTCATTTCGGCGGCTGAACTCTTGACAATATTATGAGTTCTGCGCTTGAACGAGACTAAGCGGAAATTATTATTAATTGAGGCCTTGACCAGTGCGCTGAAGAAAGAATTCTAGACGGCGGTTATTAACCCTGTATTACTTTTAAATTTATTAAAGCAAATTTATTCTTGTAATCGTCTTGAAACTTTTTTTTGTTGAATTTGATGGAAATTAATGAATAAATAAAGAGAAAAAATGCCAAAAGCAGTAGAAAAAAATTAAAGAAAAAAAAAACTGTGACTCAAACCAACAGAAAATGAGTTTTGCAAAGTTTTTCTTGTTTTATATTTTATTTTTAAAATATATTTTGAGCGTTTCCTTTGGCATTATGCTTCATGCTGCTTGCTGCGCTGCATGTTGCTCATATTCGCGCAGCATCATTTATTTCTTATCCCTTTTTGTGAACTTTGGCACTTTCCTGCGCGCCGTTTTCGTATTTCATACGCTTTTATCAATAAATGTGCAACGCATTTTGAAATTATTTTGCCATCATTTTTTGGTTAATACTTTAAGAGAACTTTTTCCTTCCTTGCTTGCGAAAAGTTTTTGAATTATGTTGTTGCATGAAGTCTGAACTGATTTGTTTGTTGTATTTATTTATATTTTTTGGCTCTTGAGCGCAGCTGAAGTTCTTAGACGGAACTGAAGTGTTTGCGAGCCCGTCTCAAGTGTCGCAAAACTTGTACTTTTGTGTGTTGCTCTGTGTGTGCGCTTGTGCGTGCTCATATTGTCACAAAGTGATTTAATTCACTTATCAAATATTAAAGTCAATGAAGTGACTCAAAAATGCTAAATTTATTATGCTTAATTGAGAATGTAAGTTTTGTCAAATGTTAATTAATATTTTAATATGTAATTTCTGCATTTGAAGTCATCGAAGCAACACTGAAACATAAATCGTATTCAAATGTATGATTTTTTATTTATTTAAGAAATCACATAAAAGTTTCTATAAAACTAAATTTTTGGTCAATAAGACATTTTTTAATGTCATATTTTTAAACGATTTTCATTTTCACTTGAAACAATTTTACTTAAACGTAGCAAAATGATTTCCATTAATGTCGCTTCGCAAAATCACGCAAAGCAAAATGCTGGCAAGAAGGTTGCTGAGGTTTGGGTTCGCAGAGCACCGGCGTCACCACGGGCGAAGATGAATTCCTGCAGCCTGCGACCGTGCCAAAGAGTAAGACAAAAGCAAGTAGGGCGGGTGGCAGTGAGTGAGTGAGTAGGAGCAGGAGCACGATTTATGCTGTCAAGCTTGGTGCCTATTCAGCAGATTTTCAACAGTGATATATAATCATCTTTCGGTTGTGTCACATGGTGTAAAAAAGCGGCAACTTGACTACCAACGGGGGAATAATAATGTATTATTTACTTCATGGCAGCTTCTGCTTCTGCTTCAGCTTCGGCTTCAGCTCAGTCGTTAGCAACGCCGTGAAGCACGCTGAGATTGTTGTTGGCGTTAGTTGCTGGTCTGGGAATCAGTACAGAATTGTCACTGGTTGTTGTTGTCGGCCCGGTGGCTGCAAGGACATTTGATGTGTCGCATCAACACTTCAACAAATCATCAACACTTTATTGAAATTCTCTTAAATTCTTTAAAAGCAAATAAAATGCAAATCAAATTGTTGATTTAGCAAATAATACAATTACATTTGTTTTGTGTGCCTAAAGTTAATAAAATTGTCTTAAAGGGAGAGACAGACCGACAGACAGACAGACAGACAGACAATGATATTGAGACATATAAAACTGAAGCTTGAATTAAATTAAAGTTGACTTGTCACAAGTTTAAGTTGGCTTCAAAGCAACTTTACCTTTATTTTGTAGGCTTTACAATTATCATTGCCAACCCCCCACCCCCCTAAAATCAGTGAAATCATATACCATGAGTTGACTTATGTCAATTTGTTAGGTCTTATTGACCCACGGCGCTTCCAGTCATCATCATCATCAACATCAACATCGCCCTCACTGAAATAACTTGCAGCTTAATAAAACTTTTAACCTTAAATTGCCCGTGGGGCGCGGGGGCTGGCGGTGTTGTCAATGTTTCATGACAACAACAACAAAAGCAACAAGATAAGTCAAATGAATGCTTTTGGTTTATTGTAGCGATAAATTTGATTACAGTGTTCATTTTCATGCGCTGTCATCTATAATGAGCCGATGGGTCACGCCGGCACGGGGGGCAGCATGGGCATGGGCGTGTTGTGGTGACTATTACAGCAGCCAAGCGAAGCCAAGTTGGTCGTTAAACAGCACAACAAAAATACGAAAAAAAAATGAAACGAATTTAATTGCATTTTTGCGTCGAAATTTGTGCTTTGATTTTCACAACAGAGGAAAGCAGGATAAACATGCTGTTGTTGTTGTTGCTGTCGTTGTTGCTGTTGTTGTTGTTTCTGCTATTGGCACTAAATTCTAATTGTCACTAATTAAGCAAAACAAAATAATTATTTGTGATAAAATTTCAATTGTTGTTTATTAGCGAAGCAAGTTTAGCGTAATGAACAGAGCAGAGCGAATCAGGATGGGATAGGATGGGATCGGAAGGGGCGCGCAAAACGGAAGCGCATTGCAAATGTAATAAAAACAAAATGGCGTGTGTGTGCGTGTGTGTGTGTGCAGTACTAATGAAGCTTATTAAGCACATCCTGCTTTATGCATTAGCGACCAGCGCCAGAGCCAGGACCAGAACGAGGGCCAGCGCCAGCGCCAGGTGAGCACATGTGAGTATCAATTAAGTTCGCGCTAAAATGCAATCAATCAATAGAAGGCGAACGCAACAAAAGCCTTCAATCAATGCAACTGCGCGCTAGTTCAGGTCACATGTCACAGTGGCAACAACAGCAGCAGCAACGTAATGGACACATCCTTGTTACCCTTTTGCAGATAATTGCGAAATAATTGACAAAGCAAACATAACGTTTACATGACAACCAGCAGCGGAAGTCGCCTCAAAGCGAATTAGAGAACGACAACAACAAAAGCAAGAGTGCAGCATCCTTATTAGGAAATCAAATCAGCACAAACAAAAGGAGAAAAAAAAAAAAAGGGGGGGCAAAGAAAAAACTAAAAGTGTCATGGCAGCTGGCTGTGTGTGTGTGTGGGTGTGTGTTGCATAAACATCCTTTATGCATTTGGCCTTGCAATTGCTGTTGCTGTTGTTGTTGTTGCTGTTGCCGTGCTCACTGCTAATTTCTTTGTTGTTGCCCTGGCAGGATATTCAATTTATGAGCTCCTGCTGCGCTCATATTGCTTTGCATTCCTTTGCCTTGCTTTGCTTTTCTTTTGTACGCACAGCGCTCCTTTGTTCTAAGGCACACGTGCACACATATCGGACTGCTTGCCGCTTCGTTAATTCAATCCTGACAACGGAAGTCGATAGCTGCGCAGTGTTGTATGCAACAGGATGCACAACACTTGGCTTCATCAAGTTGCGCAATAAGTATGCAATACTTTTTGCAGAGCACACCTTTTGTCTCACTTCGCCTTTAAACATAAACCGACTTTGCTATTTTTCGTCTTAAAACAAGTGCTGATTTAATGTCGCGCGCACGAAATTATGCTACATATTTTTGTGTTCGAGAAAACACGCACAATCGTTGCCGCACTCAATTGTCAACGCAAAGCGCTCAAACTATTGCATAAGCACAGGCGTAACAGATTATTCACTTCGTTGTTGTCGGTTTTGTTTGGCGCTCAGCGCTTCTGTAAGCCAAATTGCGCCCAAATCAATGTCAACTTGTTACGAATTCTAATTAAAATGGCATGCATGTGTCTCACACACACACACGCACACACACACACACTGACGCGCCGTCTTTGTCTGCCAAACGGTGTCGCTATTAATTACAGTTTAATGTCTACAAAAATCACTCAATCGTGTTTTATCAATTCTGCTGAAATGTGTTGTACTGTCATTGTCCTTTGAAACTTTTCACACACACACACATACGTTGGCTGGCATGTGTGTGTGTGTGTGTTTGTGCGCTGAAAAGTTTTTAAAAGTTTACCTTGATCAAACAAAAGCCGTGTTAAAGCGTTAAGCAACAACGACATCAACTCAATGTAATTTAAATGCGGCGTTTTCGCTTTTCCCTTTTGTGCACTGTTTCTTTGTTAAGCGTGTTCTGTTAATGCGCACAAAATACCAAAATAAATGTGCATAGAAATATGCTTTTGTCGCTTAGCACATTTTGTTTTCTTTTCTACTTTTTTACACAAATTCATACATTTATTCATTTCGAGTCTCATTCATTCATTTATTTATTCGTTCGTTCGTTCGTTCGTTCATTTGTGCCATGAGCAGCAGACAAGCGCTCAACTTCCGCGCGCATACCGGAAACGCTTATTCAGATACAGCTGAGTGCGTGCGTGTGTTTGTCTAAGCACATGCCCGGGGTCGACAACGGAGCGCCGCAATGAGCCTCATTATAATTACTTTGTCAACCGCACTCACTATAATTACTTAATTTTGTCGAAAATGTCCTTTGTGCATTTGCATTTCAATCTGCGCCCGCTAAGTGCTCAGGCTTGCTGCCTGCGCCTTCAGAGTGTTTTATAGTCGTTGCGAAAGTTACTTTGGCAAGCAACGAAACATAAATAAATAAATTACAAAAAAGAGTAATGGTAATTTCCGCTATGCCAGCTTGATAACTCACGCAATGTGGAAGATCAATGAAGAATTTACTATAATTTTTTCTCAATAATTAAAATCATATCATATATGGTTCGGGCTCAGCTTGGGATGAGGTTTACAGGAGCTCAGTTTCCTAATCTTTTATAATATTATTTTAAGATTATTTTAAGATAGAAGTTATTTATAGTTGAGAACTTCCAATCATCTGCCTTACAAGTGTCATTCATCCACTTTAATTTTATGTTGGCTTCAATGCATACTTTTGGGCATTTACGATATAACGCTGATCCCATCTTCGTGATAAGCTGTATGCATTATACATTACATTAAGTATACGACTGAGCGACCGTCGCGCATTAACTCACATTCGCACTCCTGCCAATCGATTCAAGTTCTCCCACACCAGAAAACACTTACAAAGCACTAAACTAATCGCACAAAGACGCGTTTCAACGCAACGCAACGCAGCGTCAGGCAACATAACACAACACAACACAACACAACATAACGTAACGTAAGGCAACGTAAGGTAATGTGTCATCATTTTTTCAGTTGTTTTCTCTTTTTGTTGGTTTTGTAAGCTGTTTTACTTTGAGGACATGTTTTAAGTGTTTTTCTTTTGAGGCTTACTTCTTTTTATTGCCTTGTTATGTTGCTTGCCTGCTTTTGGGCGCACATGCCGCTACTTGGCTGGTTTGTTTAGTGCGCTTAAGCGCTGTGAAATTTTTGCTTAAATATTTTATGTAAAATGTGCCAAAATTTAAGTAAGCAAAAAGTAAGCAATAAAATTGCTTTTTTATTTATGTTTGTTGCTGAAATTTATCAAAATGTTGCTGTTCAAAATTATGCTGCATTTTCTTTCAGTTAGTCTCAAGTTTTCTAGCATACTTTTAAGCTTTAAGTAGGCTATAAACATTTAACCTAAATTGTGTTTTATTGCCATTAAAAAAAAAAGGCGGAAGTATGTAATGAGACGCATAAAAGTATGCTATAAAATAAGCAAATGCAAATTGGACAAATCAAAAACGCCTCTGGAAGCTCAAGTGTTTTCGAGACTTTTACAATGAAAATTAACGAATAAATTAATAATTTTTATTAAAATATATAAAAAGAATGCTGAACGGCTCAATTTGCTAAGCTTTTACTTTTTCACACTCACATAATTATTAAGATTTATAATAAAAAAATTCTTTAAATACCAAAAGTATGCTACATTTTTCTACAAGTGCTTTAACGCACAATAACCTTCATGGACATATTGAATGATGCACACACACACACACGCGCACGCATATGCTCAAGCAGACGTCGTTGTACGGAGATGCGCACGCAATGAGGCTATGAAAATTTCAATTAAACGCACAAAAGTATGCCACAAAAATTACTTAAGCACGCAGGGCCACTTAAGCGACATAATAAAAATCACGCATACGACATGTTGAGCGATTTTTTCGACTTTTTGACTTTTTCGTCAAAGGCAACAAATATACCAAAAGAAAAAAAAAAAAACAAATAATAATAAAGAAAAAGAAATACAAGAGGCAGAAAAAAAATGTAATGCATGTGTTTGAGCGCTGCTAATTTCAATTTGATTTGCTGGCAATGCTCTTCATCAGCTCAGCTTGATTTGCTTTGTTTTTGTTTCTGCTTCTGTTTCTGCTTTGCCCGCTATTTTGGCTTTGTTCCGGCAGTCGTCTCGATTTCATGTTTAACGCAACATTAAACATGTATCTTTATGTATTTCCGGCGTCGCTCATTTCCGCTACAGTTATTCGCCAGTCGCGCGCACCTTCTTCTTACTTCATTTGTGTTGTACGCTTTTGTAGCATACTTTTAGGCATGCATATATTATGTATTTATACATACATATGTTTGTGTGTGTGTGTGTGTGTGTAGAAGAACAACAAGTACCTTAACGCCGCTGTCAAATCACTGAAAATCTCGTCCGTTAACATATTCCATAGAAATTCTTCACTCTGGAAGCTTGCGGTGCGATTAAGATTACTCGCAGCAGCAGCAGCAGCAGCGGCAAGTTCACCGCCGCCCTTCCCTGCTGCCGCCACTGGTGTCACAGCTGCGCTTGTCATTGCTGTCGCGGCTGTCGCGGCTGTCGCGGCTGTCGCGGCTGATGGTGACGTGCCACACGCAAGATTCTTACAGCTCACGCTCATGCTGATAGGCAATAGCTCCATGAACTGCGTGAGTCGACTTGTGCGACGTTCGCCGCTGATGTTGGTCATTGTTGTTGTTGTTGTTGTTGTTGTTCGGCACAAGAGAACAAAGGAATTTCAAGTTTTAGACAGAAATTACTTGTATTACTTTGAGTCATTTTGCTCACAGGTCTGCTGTTGTTGCTGTTGTCCTTCTGCTTCATTTTTACTGCCTTTGCTTTTGGCCATTTTATGAAGTTTAAGACTTTAAGTCATTGCAAAGTTTCTTTTCTTTTCTCTTCGTTTTGTTTTGTTCATTTCGCTTCGCTGCTGTTTTAATGCAGTTTTCTTTTATTGTCTTTGATTTTTTTCTTACGTTTTTTTGTTGACTTTCATTACTTTTTATTTTTCTTATTTATATAATGATCATGCTGTTGTCATAAAAGTATAAAAGAAAATTAAAAAAAAAAGCACAAACAAAATTTACAAATTTTTTTCCAATTTTGTGTTTTTTTTTTTTTTCATAAAATTTCGGTTACTTTTTCATGCTTTGTTAGATTGAATTTTCAGTTGATGTTTTTGTGGCTTTAATTCACTTACTTTCATGCTCACGACCTTAACCGAGCGACGCAACGTGAAGCGCTGCGCAGCGGTCGTCATGCATGCGGTCGTGTATATTATTTACAATTGTATCCCTGAGGCGAGAAGTTTTTTTTTTTCATGCCATTCGACATTCGAAATTGTTTCCGCCATTGTTGTTGTTATGAGACTTTCTTATTTGTTTTATTTGCGTGAATTTCATTTTCATTTGTGTGTCATGTATACGAGCAACGCCCTAAAAGCATGCTACACTTTATTTCATTTAAAGTCATCTTTTTTTGTTTCGCATTTTTTACGATTACTTTTCTCAGTCATCTTTTAATTTTGCTGTTGCTGTTATTGTTGTCAGACTTATGAGCACACCACCACACACCGCCCACCACGCCTACCACGCACACACTGACAAAACTCTAATTGATTTTTGTGCGTGTTTGTTTTTTGGCTTAGCTCTTGAAACTCAAGCGGGTTCAAAGTTCATTGGCGACATTTTGAACTTGAGTGCTGAAATGTTTCACAGCTTGTGTGATGCTGCAGTTGCGGATTGTTACATTTCGGCTTGGCATGCATAATGTGTTGCCGTATGTGCGCGCACGTTGCGTGTCGACATAGAGCACTGCACCGCTGCTTCGAACTCTGAAGAACCTTCAGCGTATCGTTTAGGTTAATTTGTTTGTTTTGCCATTAGAAGGACACAAGTGCACGTGTGTCCGCTCACACCACTACTACGATAAATGTCATTGGCCAAATTACGCGCATGCAATAAGTTGTTAACCTGAAAATGATTCCACAAATTGCCAACTCATTAATTTTCATAATATTCCTTATTGGCAGTTGGCAGTTGGCAGTTGGTTGTTGGTTGTTGGCAGCGCTCTTGTCTGCTTTGTGAATTCAGCGCAATAAATTATTTAACCTTTGCAATTATGCAAATTTGATTGTTTGCTGATTGCCTTAGCGTGACAAAATGCGCGATCTTCGACACGCAACTTTATTGGCACGACCGTTTTATAGCCGTTTACGAATGCATTGCATTATTAAAAGGCTACAGTGGTCAAACGGAAAGTAGAACAGTGCGGCAGTCGTTTGCATTTTTTGCTATGAAAATAATAGTAAGAGCTTCGAATTTTTCTGAAGGCTTATTTCTAAAAGTCCTCTATGAAAATTCCAGACCATTTTTGTTAACTCTTGAATTTCGTTGATCCCATGACTTTTTATTCGATCCCACGTGAATTTCCCGCACTACTAAGTCACTAAGTATGTCACTTGCTTGCAATAGCAATCCTTCACGTAAGTCTCAACTCGGTCAAACCAATTATGAATTTATAATTTATGGTAGTGTTATTTTAGCAACCACTGTGGCAAACGTTGCGCGCTAAAATGCACTTCGATTTAGCTAAATGGCAAAATAATGTGAGAATTTTCGCATTTCACGTAATTGAGAACAATTAACTATGAATAAACAAATAGAATTAAATAAATGATTACTTTGAGCCATTAAAGTCGTTTAAGTCATTTTTTCCTTTGCAAATTGGCGAACATTTATTTTTGAATTATTTATTGTGTCGTTGCATGTAAAGAAACGAAGAAGACGCAATTTCATATTAAATATGATTATTATTATTTGAATGTATTGAGTTTTGCCGCAGGCGTGTGACTCATGCTTACAAGCGTCAGAACGACAGACCGACTGAAGGACTGACAGAGGAGCGACGACTGGAGATAAAAGCGAGTGTTGTCTGTCGGTTGTTGGCTGCGTCAGATTGTGGCTTGGTTATGTTAATGTGCTTCTTTGCTGCCTCAAGTGTTGCACGTACTTGTTGTTGTTGCTGTTGTTGTTGTTGTTTTACTTTTGTGTTTTGGCATTTTTGATTGTTGAAATACATGAGAGTACATGTAAACGCTTTGGGTTTTGATTTCTACTTGGAAATTCTTATTGTTTCGTTATTAAATCTTCATGTTACGACATTTTGTATTCATTAACGTTGCGCTGCGTTGTTACGTGCCGTAATGAAGGTTAAGTCGAAATGTATTTGAGATAATTTAGTCAATTGACGTATTATAATTGCGAGACATACGTTTGACGTAAGTCGTTAGCGTGAATAACACGCATGACTCGAATATTATGTCGCCTAATGTAAATGCAACAATTAAAGTATATTACGTATACGTAATGTAATACTCATGCGTATACGTCATATATAAACAATGTAAGTCGGCTTAACGTAACTCATTACGATTTACTACGTAACACATGCGCCAAAACGTAAAGTCACAGCTTACGTTACATAAGTCGCTTTAACGTAAGGCACAAAATCGCTGTAACGTAAGCGATTACGTAAGCCAGAAGATACTAGAGTTGAGTTCAGTAAGCCAGGGTTGCCATTACATTCACTTAGGCCGGCGCAAATATCGACTGACCTGCTTTATTGTTTTCTGCGTATTTTACGTCAACGTAAAACGTAAGCCAACGTAACGTAATAAATTCAACAATTCAATGTGAAGTGTCTTTGTTTTTTTGCAACTTATCTTCTTCTTCTTCAACATCTTACGCTACCCAAATTTCAGCTTCCTCTTCCTCCTGCTCGCATTCTGCTTCTTCTTCTTGCAC
Source organism: Phortica magna (assembly GCA_037044515.1). Taxonomy (NCBI): domain Eukaryota; kingdom Metazoa; phylum Arthropoda; class Insecta; order Diptera; family Drosophilidae; genus Phortica; species Phortica magna. The sequence goes on from JBAMBP010001272.1 coordinate 75,109, forward strand.
CATTGTTTGTTACATGCCACAAAAATGTTGACTTGACATGATTTCAAATCAAATCAAATCAATTCTCTGCTTATCCTTGCTGCGCGATTTGTTGTCATATGACTCGACGCGTCTGTATTACACACACACACACACACACACACACACACACGCGTGCATATTGTACCTGGCACATGGCGCGTAATGCGCACTTAAATACGCACGTGTGCGCACATGTCATTGACTTTTATATGCCACAATACCGAAGCGACTCGACTCAACAGCTGTTCTGCTCCGCCACCAATTTCTATTTTGCCGAGTACTTTAATAACAAAAACCAGACAAATATGTATCAATGCGACATTTATACAAATACTGAAGTTATTACGTTAAAAGGAAATAGCGCATCATCATCGGGATTAGGCCATCATATATAGAAACTGTGCGGCCCAACTGATTGGCACGAATCTATACAAATTCACACATGAGCTTGCTAATATGACAGCTCTAGTGTTGTTGCTGCTGTTGTTGTTGTCATATTGGCCGCTGTCGTTGATCAGCCTAGTGCCTAGTGATGTTGCAGGCGCCGGACATGAGCAAAACACTGCCCGAAATTGAAGTTCCAACATGGTCCAACATGAATTTATGGCAATGAACTTAAGCACATATACACAATACATATGTAAGTGTAAATGTCACACACACACACACACACAGGCAGTGAAATATAAAAATAAACCTTGTGCGTGTGTGTGTGTGGGAAATCGGTGTGCGTGCGTATAAAACTCATTAGCTGCCAAACTTCGTTATGTCTTGTATTGACATTAATGTCAATAACAGGCCAAATTATACACTGAAACACTCACACACACACACACACACTTACACACACACACAGCCACCCACACAAGCATAACACATTTGACACGCCTGACTACACTGAAAGATGAAGCCGAACCGAGCCGGAGCCGGAGCCGCCAACGACCAAAACGTTGCCGAATTCTGCCAAGTTGTACTCGTCAATTATTCGCATTTTTAGCAGCTTACATACATATATACATCTATATATATGTACGTTTTATATATATACATACATATATATATTTTTTGTTTTCGAGTTTTCTTTTGGGCTTTTGTGCTTTGGCGCTGCCATCAACGCACATGATTGAAATTCACACGCGCGCTGACAGAAACACGCCGCCAAACAAGTGCAACAGTCCTTCAGCTCTCCAAGAATTATGAGGAGTAGCAACATTTCCTAATGGTTTTGTTGTTGCTTAATCAGTTTTTCATTGTAGGCCAAAGAAGTGCTAATGAAATTTCACAGTTTTCAAAACTATTTTTGGCATTAAAACCGAAACTGAGAGTGAGCGTGCTTAAAAGTAACTGTTATTGTGTTTAATTACCGCTCAAAAGAATGAGACGACTTTGATTTGTGTTATTGCATTTAAAAATTACATTAATCACGAGTTTTTGCGTTTCAAGAACATTTTTGCAATATTGAATAAGCGTATGTTACACGAGGTCGCATGTCACATAAGTCAAACGTGCATTTAAGCTTGGGTGACATGTTGATTTATGCATGTTTTAGCACACTGAGACCACTTTGCGCTATGACCATGTCATGTCTGCGCAATGACATCATGCGAGTAGTAAAAAAGAGACACAGTAAATAATTTTGGCAACAAAATAACTCAGATTTTCTGTCCGTCTGTCAGTCATGTATTTTGTTATTAAACAAATAAATTTATCATATGTCAATTATGTAATAAAATGTCTTTGAACAATTTACTTTCGCTTTTGCTTGGCCACGTTTGCACATCTTTAAACAAATTAGCAAAATATTTGGCAAATATTTGCCAAGTTAACCGCACAGCGCACAAAATGGCGCAATGATGAGATGGTAAAATGAGTTGCTTTGGTTTACTTTGCTTTGCTTTTCGGTCTGTCCGTCTGTAATACACAACCACGTTAACAAGACAAGCCGACACCAGCAAACAGAAACCCCACAAAAAAAAAGTGGAAGCATCGAAAACTCATTGCCGCAAACGTTCAAGTTAACCAAACCCGATCGCAAAAACACTCACAGCCTGACAGTGAAATTGGCTCTGGGACTACAAGCCGCCGCAATGCGTCTGTCTGTCGGTCGCTCCGTCTGTCTGTCTGTCGGTCGTGTATTGGCTGGTCGCCTTGGTTCGTGCTGAGCTCAGTTAAGTTGCGTTGAGTCTCGTTACTCGAGACAAGCTGAAAATGGCTGAGAGTCTTTGTCATTACAGTAATGGCAGAGGGTTAAGGTAAAAATTTACTTCACACACACACACACACACACACAGACATTAGCTCTTAGCACACATACACACACACAGAACGAGAAGTCCTTCAGCTTAGCTATGCAAAGTGAGGTAAGAAAATTACAAGAATATGCGATTAGAGTCGAGTAAGTAAATATTACTCATACGTCTTTCGACCAAGCACACATTAAGTGTGACCCGAAACACAATGCAGATTTAAATGCTGCTTTGCATAACCGACAAAGTGCTACCAAAGTAAAATTAGTGAGATGGTTTTAAAAATGTACACTTATAGGCCTATGTTGCACAGCGCTGTAACGCACATACGGCAATTCAGCTTGTAAAATGCGCAATTCTTGAGTTTTGCTTAGTTTTTGAAGCGCCTGCCCTGCCGTAACTCACGTGTGTTGTTTTTAGTTTTAGCACACGTTATTTAAGCACATCTTTATAGCAAATATGGTTTCTAGCACATCCCTATAAGCATATAACCCATCTGTAACTCAACATGTGTGTGTCTTTAATATGCGTTTAATATAAACAAAGACATGCCTTCGACCAAAGCGAAATCGGCTTCGTTTAATGTTGTTTCTTGCCGGCATTTTCATGTGTTTAAGTTGGGTCGGTGACGCTTTGATTTCTCACATTTTTAAGCTGTTTTGTTGTATTATTCATATTTTTGCGCTCAGCACACATGCACTTGACGCTTTGACCACAAGTTGGGTGTGTGAGTGTGTGTGTGTGTGTTGATTTCATTTTTGAAACGGAAAAAAGAAATTCTTTACAAAAAATAAATGCCTTCGGCTTCTCTGTGTGTGTGTGTGTGTGTGTGTGTGTGTGTGTGAAGCACAGCTGAAAATCATTTGACCAAAATTAACTTGTGGTTGTTACATGTGGGCAGTGCACGTGTGTGTGCTTCACTGTGTGCGTGTGTGTGTGTGTGTGTTAATCCCCTACCCACTTCAACTCAACATGTTGCTAAGCATGAAAGAAAACCGTAAACGCGCTAACCTAAAAAAACATTGCTTCGGGTTGTAAACGTGCATGAATGTATGCGTGTGTGTGTGTGTGTGAGAGAATATTGTGCACACACACAGAAAGCCTTACACAATTTTTACATATTTCAACATGAGCTTGTAAATGCTGAAGTGATTTTAAACGTTAAGTTTAATATTTCATATGCCAATTTTATTACTCATAGAATTTTATATAATATTCTCTTTTCTGCACTTCGCTTTGCACAATTTGACACAAGTCTGAGCATGGCTTAGACAGTTTAGCAAAAATAGAAGCTGCTCAAAAGACGACAAACATAAATAAATTCAAAAGAATCGACAAAGATTTCCTAGAAAAAAAACTTTGGACTTTTGAAACACAAAACAATTTCTCTGGTCTTGCTCACTCATTTATAAAAAAAATATTATTATTGCTTTTTTTTAATTTTACTATTTTTTGTATTATTTTTATTTATTTTTTTTTAATATTTCATATTTTTTAGTTATTTTTTTATATTTTTTTATATTTTTTCAATTTGATTTTCCATTTATTTAATTTGCTGAATAATTTCGCCGCTAGAGGGCGCCAACATATTGTTTGCGTATGACAACTTTCTGTATACAAGTCTGAAGTGAAATTATGCATATAAGATTTTAAACTAGGCTTATTTAATTTGGAAGAAAGTCTCACCTTTGAGGCGACAAAACATGAAATATGAAAATTGGAATTATTCCCCTTCCCCTTAATGTTTAATTACATTTCATATGCCCTTTGCTGCTTGCCTTGCTTTACTTTGCTTTGTTGCTGCTTTTAGTCAACAAACTCTGAGATTTGCCTGCGCCACACCACGCCCCCCTCGCCTTGGCCCACTGACTGACTGCGGCAGACCGACTTTTCACACGCCAATTTGCAATGCAACGCAATGCGAAGCAGGAAGAGTATTAAAATTTAAAATTGCTTTTTTTTCATTTGCTTGCGAGGCATGGGTTTAACGAGCTGTGAAGGAATTGCTCGGATAATTAGATGCGTGCAAAGTTGTTGAGCGAAGTCGACCGCAATCGAAGGAACTTCTTCGCCTTCTCGCAACTTTTCATTGTTGCCGCAAACTAATTTGCTATTTGCATAAAAATGCGAGGACTTTTACTGTTGCTGCTGTTGTTGTTGTTGTATGAGTAAGCAATGTTGACACAACTGTCGACCTTTAACTAATACTTCATCTCTGGATCTGTGGGCTTACAAAATGGCGGCAAAAATGTGAGCAACGAAAGCGAAATGACTTTTCTCTTTGCAAAAGATATGCTAACAAAATAATATTCATGCATTTGGCGTGTTTGTTGTCCTTCAGCAAGGATGCCAACACACACACAGACACACAGAGACACACGCATACATGCGCGCTAAGCCGAGACATATACATTATAGATTGGTGCCTTTTTTAGATTTATAAACGATTTCTTTTATTTTGTTTGGCTGGGTTTTTCTCTCCCTCTATTACCCTCTCTCCCTCTCTCTTTCACACTTAGGCCGTTTTACTTTTTGTTTTACTGCTTCTGCTTCTCCTTCTGCTTCCGCTTCGACATCTTCTGTTTGTATTTTTATTGATTTTGTTGCTTTGACCCAAATACACATAAACAAGTGTCCTAAGCACACACACACACACACACACACACACACACACACACAGGCACACAGACACACTCCCAGCTGTTTGTTTTCACGTGTGCCATGCTGCTCGAAAATATCGAACTTAAAAGCCGAGAAGAAGCGCAAACAAATGGACAATTAAGGTATTGCTTTTACACACACACACACACACACACACACACGCACACACACGCACACACACACACACACACACACACATGCATGCATAATTTACGCTGAAGGAAAAAACATTTGTTTATTTTCTAGTTTGATTGAAGTCTTCTTGACGGCTTATTTGATGCCGGCTTGCCACGCCCACTTGCCGCCAAAAAGGCAGACAAAAAAGAAACGCCGAAACAACAACAACAACAAACATTCTTTGCGCTTTCTTTGTCGCACATGTGCCTTTTGGCTCAGCATGAGCAACGCCATTAGTATGCAAATGTATGCGTGTGTGTGTGCATGTGTGTGTGTGTGTGTTTCTTACTTTTAGAAAATTAGTTTATCTTTTGATTTAAATTATAATATTTCTTTTTTCATTTTTATTTGTTTGTTTTTATTTTTTTTTTCGCTCATTTTCTTTCTTTGCCTTTTCTGATCTCACAATCGCTCATTATACATAAATTTATATAAATACGTGTGTGTGCGTGCCACGCCCACTTATGCGCTCATGTTACGTTTAACGTATTTTATGCGCTTTTCCTTTTGGCCTCATCTTCTTGCCTTGTTTACTTTGAGTTTATTTGATGCTTCTGCACAACGTGGCGTATGATTAATGCCCTCAATGTGTGTGTGTGTCTGCGTGTGTGTGTGTTGAGTTAATTACACACATGTGCATGCGTATTTGTTTAGGCAAAAAGGCGCAAAAAATAGCAAAGCAAACATTTAAATCTACAACAACAACAACAAAGCCAAGTAAGTTTGGGGGGCACATGAGGGGCTTTGATTGCTTTGCATTTAAACATTAAATGTTATTACTTATTTGCCTTCTGTCGTTTACGCACACTCACACATGATAATTAACAACACTCAAACCCCCCCCTTTGGCAATTGGGGGAGACTCTTCTTCTTTCTTTATGCCTTGCAAGGATTTAAGCAAATCGAAACTTGTTAGATGTCAAAGCACTGCCTTATGCACATGCTCTTTGATAAGTTTTGCTCTTCCCCCATCGGGGAGGGACATTTCCCTGCCACACTCAATGCACGTGTCCGGCCATTTGTCGCGAAGTTCAAAGGTCACTTTTGGCACTGCAAACAAACATATTGAATTATTAAGCCAGAAATGCAATTTACAGGCAATTTGTTTGGCCAACAACACAACACAACGCCGACGAGCATAATCCGTGCGCCGCGTGTGCAACCCCCCCCCCCCCCCCTCATGGCCTGAGTCAACAGCACGGCGAAATGTCATGTCGTGTAACATGCAAAAGAGATGAGCGAAATGCCTCGTTTTGCGGCATAGTTAATAGAATGAAAAATGGCAATCGAACACGCCCCGCGCGTTCTCAACACACACACACATACAGACAAACAAACAAGCGGCGCTGTGTGTTCAATGCAGGCAAATCACGTATACGCAACGTTGACAATTTTTCATGTAAATATTTCACAAACGAACGAGTTAACATATGTGTTGCCTTTTTGTTGTAGTTGTTGTTGTTGTTGTAGTTGTTGTCGCTGTCGTTGTTGTTGTTGTTGTTGTACATTGTAGGCATTGCCTCGTGTCATTTTATTAAATGGCAAATCATTTAAATATAAATTAAAAGTTCGTCGTCGTGCTTTGCTGTCCTCACACACACGCACACACACGCATGCACACACAGGCACACCAACAACAACAACAACAACCAAGTAAACAAGTCAAACTTAGCGTTATCGAAAGTTGAGTTGAGTTGAGTTTCGCCCATTTGCATATTTTACACATTTCAAACTTTTTTTGTAAACAGCATTTTTGACTTGACACTTGTGGGCGTCAGTAATGCCCTAAAAGGGCGTGCCACACACTTTTCACACTGCATGCATGTTTGATTTTGTTTGTGTGTAATGTGTTATGTTATTACAATATTTTTTTAGCTCACTAGTGTAATTACAAAGAAGTTGTGTGTCAGCTTATTTGATGCATGAAAACTATCAAAGAGTACGCAAAGCAAACACACGTGAGCGCAGGAGGGGGAGTGCGGCGTGTGTTAATTATTTCATTTATTTATGCACATATTTCCATTGTAGGTGTTAAGTCATTTTGTGGAATGGTCACCTTAGCGTGAAATCATATGTTAATGCAAATTAAACACAGACACACGCGTTCATCAAACACTGGAGCATGTTACATAGCATTACTTGACACATACGTCAGTACAGCGTTCAAGCTTCTTTTTTTGGCAAATTAAATGAAATTTAATTTTTTTAAAATAAAGCAACATTTTTTAAAGTACTTTGAAAATCTGCTTCTTCTATTTTCGCTGCTACGACTCAAATAAAGCTGTTGAAATGCAAATTAGACAGACAAAAGACGGACAACTTGAAGTCTTCATTGTTAGACATGACAATTTGTACAATTTTTGACCCTTTTTTGTTGGTTTTTTTTTTTTGGTCAACCGAAAATTACATGCATTTGCGCCAGGCCAATATACTCCTCGCACACCCATGGGCATAGTGTATGTAAGGGGCAGAAAAGCAAAGCTATTACGCACATATTGTATGAAAGCCAATTCCCGTGTGTGTTACCTTCAATTATTTATTTGTTGTTGTTGTTGTTGTTTTTCTCATGTTGCTGCCAACATTCAAACTAAAAATGTCATTTCATTTTGACATTACGTTGTACACACACACAAGTTTTAATAGCCGCAACCACAAGCGCATCTTCAGCAGCTCTTGACCACGCACACACGCACACGCACACGCATACATAATTGAGCAGCTGTCATTTAACCGTGCAGCAGCCGACATTATTATTTCCCTTGGGCTTGTGTGCGCCGCCTTGACTTCGACTTCAGTCATAATTAAAAGCATTTTGTATTTAATTATGTTACACTTTGATGATGACGCCAACGACAATGGCAGCAATGGCAACGACGATAACATTGGCAGCACTGGCAACATGCGAGCTAACGCAACCAACGAGCTAGAAGTAGCAGTAGTATTAGAAGAAGAAGAAGAAGACAAGACAAAGACGCGCACACACACACACACACATAATTTGACCACTCACGCACACAGCGACAATGAGCAGACACGCACGACACGACATGACATGACAATGACAACAACAACAGCAACAACACATTGTATATGCCGACAGCAGAGGCATTGAGTTCGCAGTTGTTGTTGTGTTGTTGTTGTTGTGCTGTCTGAGCATTGCTGAACTCAACTTAACACAACGCCTTTTTATGTAACCTGCCACGTCGTCGTCGTCGTCTCTGTTGTGCGCTGTGCATTTTCATTAAAAGGTTCGAAAGTCATGCAAGCGCAATGGGAGATTAAAAAGACCAACAACAACAACACACACAAGCCGAGCCGAGGCGACCACGTGGGCCAGCCAAGTGTTCTTTTACAACAGCGCTGCCATTAATGTTTGCTGCCAGACCGCCCGCCCACTTACACCGCCCACCGCCCACCGCCCGCATCAAATGCTGGCCTTATAATAATTATGATATTCTTGGTCGCTTCTCGGGGGGGGGGGGGGGGCATGTCAGCTGCTGCACGCGTCTCCTCTGGCGCGCTCTTATCAATATTATACAACGTGTACAACAAAGCAGACATAATTCTGTAAAACAACAACAATAAATGTGCTGTTCTATTTTTATTTCACTTCACTTTGCTTTGTTTCGTTCTTTGTGATTATCAAGCAGCAATTATTTGTGTCTTCCTGCTGTCATTTTCTTCATTTTCCGATGAAATGTTTTGCAAAAATTATTAACTTGACAAATTATAGTTGCTCATTTTTCATGGAACGTGTAACGTGTACATGATTTTGCACTTTACGGCACATTTGTGCATAATAGTCGTAGTAATTGAAAATATTTCCCAGAAATACATAAATGCATCTCTTTGTGCGGGAAAGAGAGAGAAAAAAGTTTTTGTAAGAAAACAAAGCAAATAATAATAAATGAATAACTGAAAATTACATTTTTTGTTTTTGGTTTCTGTTTTTTGTTTTAGTTTTGCATTTTCTTTTAACGTAAGAAAACACAAATTGCTGCAGCAGCCCGAAAGTATGCTTTATACTATGTTAAGCACTTGACACTGTTGGCTTAACGAAGTGCCATTTGCATTTGCCGTAAATGTGTGTTAAAGTTTACACAAATTGCATTTTTTGGCAGCAAAATTTAAGCTTTAAACCAAACGAAAAAATTGTAGCATAATTTTAGGCTAACATTTTTTATTGTTGCTTGAATTGTTTAGCACACGTAACGAACAACTGTATTTGTAAGATGACATCATGCATACATCATGTTGAATTCAGACAAGCAACTACTTAATAGTCAGCAATAAATATATTGCATACTTTGCGGCTATAAAATGATTTGACTTGGGCATAAGTACGCATACATTTAAAACTTGTCAACTTATATGGCATGGCAAGCAATAAACTTAAGAGTTGATAGAAAGCACGGACGGACTACGGACTACAAAAGCAACCAAAAGCAAAAGGCCTAAAAGTATGCTAAGTATGCGCATTGTACGCATATGTTGCTTTACTGCAGCAAAAGGGCTAAGCAAGCGATAAGCAACAACAACAAATGGCGACACAGAGAGCAGCAAGCAGCCGGAGAAGAAGCTGAAAAACGATGAAAGAGTGATGACAATAAAAGCAACAAACCAACATGGGCAATAATAATAATAATAGTTTGAGCAAGAGGCGAACCCGTTAGCGTTATAAACGACGATTTAATCCTTTTGTTGACAAAGCGCACAAGCACACATATGTGTCTCTCAACAAATGTGTGAATGTATGTGTGTGGCATGGCATGGCATGTCATGTGCATGTGAAGTAAGCATAGACCAAACCATGACGAGCCGCTGGCAAGTTCAGTTCAGTTAAACCTTTGAAGGCGCGCCAAGTGCCGGCAAGGTTGCACACAACTGTGTAACACTATATGCAAATATAAATACAGACACTCACACACACACACACACACACACATAATTTCCTTAAAAGGGGAAAAAAACATAAATAATAATAAAGGCAAAGTTTGTGCCTCATAACATGAACTGTAGTCAACTAAGCGCACAGCAGTGTGTCTATCTATTTTCAGCAAGCGCGTGCCAACAACAACAACAACAGACACACGCATGCACGCACACATATGTTATATGCGTAAAAGGTGTGCCAAAATGTGAGCGGCATTTGAAATAGGTCTATGTTACACAGCGCCACAGCGCACATACGGCAATGTACCACTCAAATGTTAACTTTGAGTTTTATGTTAGACTGCAGCATGTCTTGTTTTTGCTAATGTTACATAGGAGACTTTTAGCGTATAAGCAGCGGCAAATGCAAATCTTATGTGCCTTTTGGGACACCCTTTGTATGTGAGTGCGTCCGTTTTGATAGCTAAAAAAATGTAGGAGCATTTAAACTTTTACTCTTGCTGGCTGGCTGGCAAGAACAACCGCCACCATAACGATTACGTCGCCTTCATATGACTGACTGACTGACTTGACTAACCGTTTGCCGCAGTTTGAGCGACAGCAACACAGAACCTCAGAACGCCAAACGAACAGCAAACGAGAAAAAAAGGAAATAAGAAATATTGCAGCGTACTTCATGGAACTATTAACATATCCCACGTTAAACCACACGCACGTGCGTTGCGTCTTGCTCGAAGCCAAGCGCCGCTTACACCACTCACTCCCCTGCTTCACCTACCTCATGCTTATTTATATATTATTATTATTATTTCAGTACGTGTGCATTTTGTATCGTGTTTAGTTATAAAATCTGTCAAATGCAAACGAAACTTTGCACAACTCTTGCGGTCTTGTATGCAAATGATTCAGTTTCTGTCCTATGAAAAATAAATGCCAATTGCTGTCGAAGTTTTCACAATGCAAAGTGCATTTTTTGGTAAAACATATCGATCACATTTTTCATTTCATTTCATTTGTTGACAATATTATTCCATTTCCGTATAATTAATCATGATTGATTGTTATATTTGATGAGAAAATTGTTTTATTATCAAAGACATGTGAAGTGTATGGCAAGCCTCAACGCACATCCGATAATGCTCACTAAACACAGCCAAGCGCCAAGCGAATCCATACAGCGACTTGACAGTTGATCTAAGTTATGCACTGCTCATGAGGCACAACGCCTGTTTCAATAGTGAAAGTGTGGCTGCCAGCCAAACGAAAAGTTAAAGAAGAGAACAGAAATTTGATCTTCAAGGCGAATGTGCGCTATCGATTAACTGCTATCGATTAACTGTATGCCTTACTCTTCTGTGATCTGTGATAAATTCTTGTACAAATTCGTTATGAAATCTCAGTTCGGTGTATTTTTCGAAGGGCACACATTTGTTGCAACTAATTAGGATTTTTTATGGATTATTGTGCGAAACTTCACAAATACAAAAATTAAAGAAGAAACACCTCACTTTCCTAACTAAAACTCGCTTGCACATGCTACACATTTCACTGCGATTTTCATGGCGCAACAGCATGAGGCGATGAGGCGTCACTGAAGCACTCGTTGCTGAAGCAGTGCTGTTCCAGTGAAAACGCACTGTTGTCTCTGTCAATTGAACAGCGCTTAATGCCTCTGGGCGATTACCAACGGTGTTTGCTTTAATCTTTTCAGGGTAAGTGATGCAAATGATTGAATGCGTAATCCCAAGAACTACTTTGGCTTAAGGCCGTTTCAATTCTGCAAAAGAGTAGCTCAGTGTTTACGATTGCATTTACTACTCATGTCTGTTGTATTGAGTTGTGAATTTCTGTTGGCACACTTGCTACGTAATTCAAGCTTTTGTATGAATAAATGGAACAAAAAGATTCCACGACACTTTTAGGCTGAAAAATTGTATATTTTTTTTGTATTTCTTAAAACTTGTTAGGATTACCTGTTTGAATGCTATGATGACGCATGTTGAACTCTTATTCGGTCGAGGCTTACAAGAGCCATGATTATAATTCAATTAAGTGTATTTAATTTGTTTTTAAAGCACTTCAAATATCAGTGATGTTGCGCCATTGCGGCGCTCAAGTGTGCTTAGTGTAATTGTACTTAGAATAAACAGTGATGCCACTTTGCATGTTCTTCACAGCACTGTTCAAGTGTAACAACTAATTAGGCTGGCAACAACAGGCAACCAAACTGCCAACATCATTAGCAATAAAAGCAACAACAACAACTACACGCCGAGTGAATCACTTCAGTAAATGTCATTATACCAAAAAAAAACCAAAAAAAAAAACAAAAAAAGCAAAAAACAAAAAAAACAAAAAACAAACAAAAATTTAATCACAAAACAAGACTACGAAATAAAGTAAATCTTCGCTTGGCTAAAAGAATGATAACCAACCAACATTCATTCGTGGTTGAGGATGTAGGAGAGGGAGACAATCACTGTTTATTTAACTAAGAACAACAACTACAACAGCAGCCACAAGTTGCTCTCCTGTGTAGCGCACACACACACACCGACACTTATATCACTTGAAATGATTACTTCTTTGCTTTGCTTAGCTTAGCTTGGCTTTGCTAGGTTCTTGTTTTTGTTTTTGTTTTTATTATTATTCTTGTTGTCTCTTTTTTTTGCTGGCCAAAATTTACGGCCCAATGAATGTGAGCGAAAAGGTCAACGAGCTTGTCTGTCATGTCAAACACTTGAAATGTACAAATGAAAGCGCACAAATGTTTAATAAGTCACATTGAATTTGCTTTTTTTTTAATGTTTAAATAAATAAGTAATTTTTGTTGTCTCCGAAACGAAATGCGTTGAATTGCGTTATGTTAGTGATGTGTGAACTGCGATAAGTTGCGATAACTTGCTATCAGTTGATGAGACGCAAAGCAAAGAAGACACATGACTAAATTTAGTCGCAAATTGTTGTCATAATGAGACAAAACTTCGCATTATTAAATATAAAAATAGAAAAAAACAAAAACAACAATAAATTCTAAAAAAAAACAACAAATAAGGCAACAATAATGCGCAAAGCAACTTGACAATAAACGCCAACGGCAATCATGAACACGAGCACAAAAACAATGTGAGAGCAAAGTGCGTTTGTGAAACAAAGACGTTGAAGAAGAAGCACAAGTAGGAGCAGCGGCAGAGGCAGCGGCAGAGGCAGCGGCAGCACGAGATTTAATAAGCGTAAACAGAATCAAGCAAGCAAAAATAGAAAATGCGAATGAACAACGATGGCGCAAGGGAGCTAAATAACTTTTAAGTATCCCATTAATGTTTAATTCAAGTTATTTAAGTTTTGCACTTAATTTATCAGCGACAACAACAACAATAACAACAACAACAATAGCAGCAGCAACCAACAACTTGAAAAATTATATTGTTATTGCTACGTGGGCGGCAGCACACCTTCGCCTTCTGTTCTACTTTCTGCTACTCTCCCTCACCTCTTGCTCTGCCTCGGCCGTTGCTATGCAATCGAGCTGCGCTGCTCTGCGCTACTCATATCACAGTATCGTACTAAATCCTTATCATCTTCATCCTTTTTCACACCTAACCGTTCTCTGCTGCTTCTGCTTATTGTCCATGCTGCCACCACTAGTTTATTAAAATCTTTGCTCTTTACTTAGTGCTGCCCTCTTGCTTTTTGTACTTCATTCTTTCTTTTCATGATTCTTCCGCTCAGCTTTTCTTCTTGGAAACCGGTCTTTTTTTTCCTCGCCTACTGCTGTGCCTCTTTTTTAAGTCTTACTCGTCTGCGCCATCAATTTGTTTAGCTTTAACCTAAGCCTTCTCCTTTACATTGCCAGCGCTCTTCGTTTTCTAAGCTTGCTGCCCATACTTGGTAAATTTCTTTCCAACCTCACTTTTTAACGCTTTCTAATTTTTGTGCCACCAACATTTGTATTCCTTCGCCGCTCAACGTCAACTGCTATGACTGCGTTGTCCTGATCTTAGTTGCTTGTGCGTGACCTTTTTTTTTCATTAAATACTTTACAATACAATGGCAACAACAGCAGCAGCAGAAGAAGAAGAAAAGGCAAGAAAAAAACCAACAAGAATCGTAAGTTAAGAAACTCATTGAGTGCGAACGAAACAGTTACCAAGCCAGAGCGCTGGCAGGACCAGAGCGCTGGCAGGGCACGGCGGAAGCGACAACAACAACTTGGCTGCGGAAGTGCGCGCCGTCTAGGCAATGAAGTTGTCTTAATCCGGTAATTAATTTCTGTGGTCTACAACCATGGCAAAGTTGCCAGTTGCTAATAGCGGCGACAGACGGACAGACAGACGGACGGACGGATGGCCGAAGGAGCCTCTTGCGCGCGCGGGGGCAAAGCACGCGCCAATGATGCCACAACAACTCGTGGCAAATTGAAGCTGACCAATGCTGACGATGCTGCTGACACCGCCGACAACGTTCGTGCACCGCACTTTTGCAATGGCACACATTCAATGTGAAAAGTGACAGGATAACAAATTAATAAAGTTAGCGAAAACAACAAAAAAAAGCAGCAACAACTTTTCACCGCACTGTATAAACGATAAGAAGATATTAATGTACTTAGCGCACGTTGGATATTTCTTATTTCATTATGTTTTAGCTATACAATGCACAACACATTGCGGCATGTTGATTAGCCGAGCGCCTTTGCACACCTTTGCAATAAAAAAAAAATTATAGCATAATTTTTGGCAGCTTTTGTAAATAAACAAACATTTCAACATAATTATAGCATACTTTTTGTCAGCCACCGAAAATAAACAAATAAAGTCTTTTAATTAAAAATGATAGCATACTTTTACACAGCGCTCGAAAATAAACAAATAAATAAAAATCATAGCATACTTTTCGACAGCGGTCGTGAGTAAGCAAACAATTAACAGTGTTCGGTCTTAATTTGCGTACAAGTGTCATTACTTAATTCGACGCAGTATGCGCTCATATTACTTGTGCGAACTTCAGGCACACCAGCGCCAACAAAAGCCGCAAGCCAGAACTTGTTTGAAGCACTTGCAGAATGCGCAAGTAGCGCGCCAAAGTGTCGATTACAACACACAAAAGTGTGCGAAACTTTAACTTGCAACTAAATACGTGAATTACTTCAATTTACACAACGTCCTTAAAGGACGCAGACGGCGACCGGGGCGGGCGAGCAGCACACGCACAACAGCGCCGTGAGACAGACGGCGGCGACAGTGGCAGTGGCCGAAGAAGAAGCGCAAAAACAAAGCAAATCTAATCAAGCAACTAAGCAACCGAGCGACGCCAGTGTAAAATAAAACTTTCCAGCAGCGGCTAAAGGATATGCTCCTGAAGCAACAACAACAACAGTGAGAGGAGGAAAGTGAAATGAAAACTTTTAGCGTTGCTAAGCGTCGTCCAAATGTGTAGCAGTATAATGTGTAACCAAAAGGCAGCGCGGGGGGAGGAGGCGACATGAGGCAGGCGAGGCCAAAACTTTGCCTAAGCAGACACTTTTCATGCGCTTCACGTATCACGGCACTAATGCCAAGCAAAACTACAATTTCACACAAGTTCTTATGGCGCTGGCATAATAAATATTTCTGCTGTCAATTGTTTGTTAACTCGGCTCTTTTGACTCGGCCGTCTGTCTGTCCGGCTGTCTCTCATTTTTTGTGAAATCATAAATTCTTTTTTTCTTTCGCTTCTTTTTAAGATTTTCTTCGATTTGAGCGATAAGCAATTCTTCAAAATAAGCAATTATTGAGTTGATTTGAGTGCATGATAATTTCCATGCAAAGGGAGTTTTCATGCAAATTTTTAACTCTTCTTTGAATTCAGGCAGAAACACAAAAATGCGCATTGAGCTTAAAGAACATCACTTAACAAGAATGTGTGAAGTTAACGTGAAACGTAAAAATACGCACAAACACACACACACACATGCACACACACACACAGAGAGACACATGTGTATGTACATGCATATGTGTTGGCCATTAAACAAGCAAAACAGCGCTTGATGGATGAAGCCGTGAGCAAATGATCACAAAAATCACTTAGCGCTCCCCAGGGCTGCTTCATGCTTTCGTGTTGTTGCTGTTGCTGCTGTTGTTGCTGTTGTTGTTGTACATGAACAAATATAAATAGGAATTTCTAGCGAAAAACAATAGTGCAATGCTAAAAGCGCAAATCATTAAAGACAAAAGCAAAAGCAAAAATAATCACTAAGGAGAAGAAAATCGTCGCACATGAGGATAAACACTGTGGGCGTGGCAAGTCGAAGCGGCGGCGGCGGGGCGTGCCAGCTGGCTCAGGCTTAAGCATGATTTGACGACTTTTAAGCATGACAGTTGATAAAATGCGAACTTAAATTGTATAAAATAAGCGTTGCTTTGCAGGGACATGTTCAGGCAGCGCCTGTGTGTATGCTACATGCTACATGTGACATGCGACTAACGAGCAAACCAATATATATATATATGTACATATATTGCTACAAATTAGCAGCAACAGTTTGCACAAGCGAGCACCGGCAGCCAATAGCAGAGCCAGAGCACGAAATCGTTGCATACTTTGCGGCTGTGCTTTGTTGCAGAACAATGTGTCAGACACAAACGTTTTAGAAATGTCAAAAATGTTTATTGCAAATTGTGAGAAAATAGAATTTTCTCGTCTTGCATGCTTCAGGCGTTCAACAAAACGAGCCTGTCATTGTACGTGTGTGTGTGTGTGTGTGTGTGTGTAGAAGTATTGGTAGCTTTTGATGTTATTAAGCAAGACTTGTCTTTGAAATGTCGAAAAAATTAAAAAAGAAATGCCTAACACACAAATATAACATGATTAAGGCCACAAATAAATTTCTGACATTTCATTTAAAGCAAAAAAAAAAAGAGCACATGAAATAATATTTAAAGCCACAAAGTGCTGTTTAAGAGCAGCGCCGGCTTAAGCGAATATCAAACGAGTACAATGGCAGAAAGAAAGGTGTACTGTGCCTTCTTGTGTGTTCTACATCGACCAATAACCAAATCAACGGTAAGTCCATGACCAGCATGACGTACGAGTATAAGCACACATGACAACAACCGGCATGAAGACTGGCTCGCCGTCCGGCATATCGAATACAAGGCTTATAGTGGAAATCTAACAAATCACAGCATACAACTGTGCGCTTTAGGCCGTCTTTTGTTCAAACGTTTGACCACAACTCAGCTCACACACGTCTCGTCGCTCACACGTTCCACGCTGCCAATCTATCTCAATTGTGTTGCTGCCTTTGTTCTTAAGCGCGTTTTTCCGACGACGTTGCTTGGCACACCACCTCGTTGAAATTCAAAACGTCATGGCACACAACGCACATCGCACTACCAATGGCAATAGCAATAGCACAGCCATGCGGGCATACAAATCGCACAACAACTACGGCCACAGCAATAAGAAATATAATGCCAATTTCTGTGTGCCGAACTTGTATGAAATTTAAGCTTAATTGTCGTTCTATTTAAGCCTGCCAATTTATATCAATTTGAAATGAGACATTAATAAAGCAGAAGAGAAGACAAAAACAATTTAAGCGCGGCGTAAAGTTTCTTATTTAGTGGACATGGCTTTAACGAACTGAAATCACAGAAAAACTATGAATAATTCCAATTATTGTTTGTAAATCATTGCACTGCCTAAAAGTATGCTGCATAAAAATTGTTTGACCAAAATTACTGTGGTGTACTTAGAAGCACTTGTAAATACATGCATGCTCGCACTACCAAGCTTAAACGTACAAATTGGTTGTTACTGCCTAAAAGTAGGCAACGAAAAAAGAAATTTAAGCAATGAAACAACTTCAAGTGCGTAAAAAATACATTTTTTTATTTGTATTTGCTTAATTTGACGCAGGTTTCAATGACGAAACAAGTCAAAGTCTTTGATCAGCAGCTTTGTGCATGCTCAATGCCTAAAAGTCGACTACAAACAGTTGTGCAAACAGAATCGCACAGTTGTTTGCCGAAACGAAAATGCGAAAATGCGAAAAAAACGAAACAAGGCAACAAGGCAACAAGGCAACCAGCACAAGTAGATCAAGTAGTAACAGCAACAATGCCTGGGGCCAATGTCAGGACAAAGCACGGAGAGAGATACAAAAAATGTGTCAACTTTCACGAAAAACGCGAATTTCAACAAATGACAAACGACAAAGAACCGAAAAGAGGGTTTTGGCATGCAACCGAACGAGTTTTTCGGCACATTGTTTCTATATTTGACTACATCATCCACTCACCACCTCCACCGCGCCGCCGCACCGTCACTGTCTTCTGACAGACTTGTTACCGCTAGTTTGTGCAACTAGTAGTCGGCATGTATGACAACACTTTGCTTGGCTTTGAAAAGCGTGCATTGCGAGTGCCAAGCATGCCAAGAGTTGCGATTTCCGTTAATGTTTTTTTGTTACATTCGACGCGCCAAACACTCATTTACTTTTTATGGCAAGCACTTTCCCACAATTTCTCAGTTTGTCGCTTTCATGCAAAATATTTAAAAGAAATTCCTTTTCGGCATACATGACTTGTCATCGTCATCGTCATTGTTGTAGTTGTTGTTGTTCTTGCCTGTTTTTATTGGCTGCCAGCCAAAACGGCACATTGCTGCCATTAAGCAAATAATGTAGACATGCGAACACTTCTTGGCACATTATTCAACAGCACGATGACGTCACAGCTAATGATGCCAAGACAACGAAATGAACAACCAGTCACTTGCTCAGCATGAAGCAACAGTCTGCAGAGAACGCGCCACTGCGCCTTAATGTATGCAAAAGTCAAGTAGGCAAGGCAATGTCAAAAGCACGAGCAGTTGAAGGGTTGCAGATGGCAATGTTGTAAACAAGAAACCAGGCAACAACAACAACAACAGCAACACACGCATACATTTGTTAAGAAAATGTCATGCATGCGTAGCGAGACTTGCGCGCCCAAAAGTGTGCTAAGTAAATGCAAAGGTGTTCATGTCTTGTGACCTCATAAAATGATGCCAGATGCCTGAGCGTAGTAGTTGAGCTAACCGCACACGCACACGCACATAAAGACACACATTTAATGACATTTTCGTGTAATTGTTTACGTAGCGTGCACAAAAGTATGCTATGCTTATTGTCATTAAATGAAACAATAGCAAAGTTATGAAAAGCAAACACTCAAGCCTTCACACACGCGCAGCCAGAGATTACAGACATGTGCGCTTCCTTCGCTGCTGTGGCTGTGTCATCGAAAATTTGACGTCATTGGTTTTTAAGCGCCATTTTTTTTCAACTTTGCCTTGAAGGTCTTCAGTTTGTGCCACGCGCCTTTTGCCAAAGTCAACTTTACACTTTGTTGCATTATAGAACATGGCATGCAATAGCAAATTGCTTTGTTTGTTGTTGTGTTTATTTGTTTGTTTGTTTGTGAATTCAGTTCAGTTGACATTTGTCAAACTGGCCAAACTAACAAGTCGAACAAAAGGCCAAGCCGTGCGTCAGCCAATCGTCGCTTGCCGTCTGCAGCGTAGAGACATGCATGTAAAATGCGCAAATATGTTGCCTACTTTTAAGCTGAGCGCTTGTTTGTTTACATGTACTTGCGCTGCTCGTTGCATGCCACATGTTGTTGTTGCGCGTGTCGCCATTTTTAAATCATGTCACGTACATGGCTTTGGCCAACTGCGACCGAAGATAGAACTTCCTAACAAATCATAACACTTGAACACTTCATGCTAAGCAAACACAGACGCCAGCCAGTAAGTCTTGTACGGCAAGCAAGGTCTGTATTACTGAGACTTAGCGCGCTTAAAAATTTGTATTCGATGTTGGGTATTTTTGTCCACTGGCTGGCCGGCTGGCCTTGTTGTGGCACGGAAATTATGATTTCATTATGCCACATTAATGCGGCACTATTTGCATTATTCAGGGCACTCATTTGCACTCATGGTTTCACTCTTTGTTTTTTCGCAAATTAAAATTCATTTTTCGCCATTGCATTTGCTAAATTAGACACACGCGCCGCCGGCAAATAGCATTGCCTGCTTTTCGGCTTGCTTGCTTGCTTGCTTGTTTAGCTGTGAATATTCCTCCTCTTTTTTTTTGGCATTTTAATTACGAACGTGAATTTTTAATAAGTCTTGCGCAAATGTTTCAATATACTTTTGCCATAAATTATTTGGTTTCCGTGCTAATGCAAATTTGGCTATTTTTGCAACGCCTAAAGTTATGCTATGCATTTTTATTAGTTTACCAATGTAATAAGCCAACTGTAATTCGGTTGTTTTATTTAGTATTCAGTCATATAGAATAATAATAAAAGTGTTGCGGCGCTGTTAGCAAAGCTTCATACTTCGCAGAGACTTTTTAGCTCTCCGACGCTAATTGAAGCTTAATCTTGAAAAATGTGCCACAAACTGCACGAACGAACGCCAAAAAGGTGCACAGCTTAAAACAAAATCAGCGCACTCAACAACAGCTGACATTTATAAGCCTCAAATGACAGCAAATCAACCCAAAAAAAAAAAATCCAAAAGTAAAGAAAAGATAAAAAATATAACATAAACCAAAATAAGAAACAAGCTTTGAAGCCAAAGTATTTGTTAGCCTGCCGTTGAGTACTTTGCGCCTGAGTCAGCTCGCCATACTTGAAGGCTTACTTACAGCAAACGACTGACTAAGCATTTAGCACGTCATACGTGACGTATGAGTGATTTTTTACTCATTTTATATTTTATTTGCTGCGTCGCAAAACTTTACACGAAGACACAGATTTATTGAGACGCGCCACGAAAAGATAAAATTACCAAACAAAAGAACAACAACAAAAAAATGCCACAAAATTAATTTAAGTTTAAAAAAAAAATAAACATAGAAAAACATATATTTATAACTTATAAGAGCGCATGAAAATCTATAAAGTCTGACAAAAATTCTAAGCTTGGCCAAGGGACAAGGGCCAAAATGAAGAAGCCGAAATATTTGCATAATGAAAATCAGAACAAAATGAAGTTAACTTTGAGCCAGAGCGTGGCGTGGCATAGAAGGCGTAGAGCCAAGAGCCAAGAGTATAATGAGATGAAAATGTGCAAAGCATGGTGTCTATGAGCACGGGCATATAAGACTTGATGGGTGTGTGTGTGTGTGTGTGTGTGCGTACATGTTCATTGGGCTTCAGTCAAGACTATGCAAAATAGCTTACTAATAATTTATAATAATATTTGGTTAGATTTTTGGTTGTTTAGGCAAACAAAACACGTTTTGAAAGCGAGCTGAACTTGACTGAGGGAACGAGAACGAGCAAATGAACGAACGTTCACTCATTAGAAATTCAAGTGTGCTGCGTGATGTGAGAAACACAACCATGTTGTTCTTGCTCTTGTTGTTGTTGTTGTTGTTGTTGGTTAAGCATTCAAGTACACAATAAAACGATTGGGCGTGGCTTTCGCAACTTGACAACTCACTGACGCCGAGCAGAGCAACAACAACAACAACAATGAAGGCGAACATGGCGTATGAGTTATATTCATGAAAAATTTAAATAACCCTTCAACTTTTCATACACAAACACACACACACACACACACACACACACACAGGCAAGCAGACAGACAGAGAGTCGGTTAAATATACTTGAAATACACACAGACATTGAAAGATTTGCTAACGAAGTTGGCTTGAATGGGCTGGAAAGCGGTTGTGTTTCTTGTTGTTGTTGTCGTGTTGTCGGTGGAGCAGAGCAAATCGTTTGGCAGCCATAAAAGCGCAGATAAACAAGTTACATTTTAATTATGTCATCGCAGTTGTTATCATCAAATCAAAGTCAGAATCACTAACAATAAATGTGTGGTTTGCGAAAAGGCATAATAGAAGAAGCGAAGTAGAAGAAGACGACGAATGCCCCACCAAGTGGTCATTCTGTCGACTGAGAGACCCAGAGACCGAGAGACCCAGAGACAGACAGACAGTAAAGTACAAATAGACCGCGACAATTGTGCAAACTGACCAGAGAAATAAATGATTGATGGATTGCGTGAGTGAATGAAGGAATGAAGGAATGAAGGAGCGAACGCATGAATGAATGAAGGAATGTAAATGTAAGCGAACGCGTGAATGTGCTTGAGTGAGTGTCAAACGACAAGAAGAATTGATGTGCAGAATATCAACAACGCTGTGATAAAATCTGCACGCGCCAAGAAGTATGCAACAGCATGTACAAGTCAGCTGAGGGAGAACTTCAAAAAAAGAAACAAGAAAGGCAAAAAGTATTCACGATTTGACAATGTTGACAATGTTGAAGTTCAGAATTGACAAATCACATAAAAGGATTGCAACAGACGTTGCTTGAATACCAAGTGGTGTGCGTGTGTGTGTGTGCGTGTGTGTGTGTGTGTTGGTAAACTTTAACTTTAGTTACTGGAAGCTTGAAGCGAGCAAAATGAGACACTCAAGCCAAATGGTTTTAAGCAAACTTCATAGTAATTCAGGTTGCTCTGCCCCCCCTCGATGGCGTCCCAGCTGCAGGAAGTTATAACAATCATGCGATTCGCCATTTATTGCACAACCGATGCGCTTCGTCCGAATTGTTCTGTGCCTCAGTCAAGCGTTGCTATCAAAATAACAAATTTCTCCAAAGACTTCAACTTAAGGGCTTAGACACTTGCAACAAAAGCAGAAATACTAACTGGTTCTAAGAACTTCTAACACTCCTTCAATGAAAATCAGACACAAGCAACTCTAAAAACACACACACACACACAGACACAGGTCTATATGTATAGCGCTTGATACAGGCAGCTACACATGTCCTTGTTCAAGTTTACGCTCTGCAAACTGATATCGGTTTTATTTATCTTGAAAATTTGATGCACATGAAGCACACAAATAAAAAAATAACAGCAAAGCGAGAAATATCGTATAGAAAGGACATAAATAAACCAAGTGGAATTATGTTTGAAAAATTTATAATGAGCGTCAGTAGAAGTGACAGACATGTGTGTGAACTCACTCACTTTATTATTATGTGCTGGCAAATAACTACATACGCTAGTTTATTTATTGTTGCATACTTTCGTGCGATAAGAAATAATGTTGTTGACAGCCGTTGTGCAAAGCTTCTGAATTCGAATATAATTATTGTTTGCGCATGACTCTCGAATAATAACAAATGCAAAAGCGCTCAAAATAAACAAGCCGAGAATAATAAAAACATCTCCTTTAAGCTGACAATTAATTTTCGCAATTCTATGCAACGTTTTTGTACTAATTAAATTTTTGTTTATTATCACAATGGCAAATGATGGTTTTCCTTAGTTCGCTTAGTTCTTAGTTCATCAACTAAAAGTCTTATTGGCTGTTCGCTATAAGCTTCTGCATAAGGCAACGCCAACATGCAAGCAAATTAGTTTAATAATTGAGGTCGAACAAGCGCATTACAGCAAAATGCCATTAGCGCTTTTGTAGTGCACAAGATGCCTTAAGTGCATATGAATTTTAAAGGCGCTTTGCGCGTTGCTTGTGCGGATAGTGAGCATGATTTGCGCATCAAAATGCATTGCGATAAAAAATGCATTCACAACCAATTTGCTTTTAATACTGGCAATTTGTCAATGAATATCTACTCATGGCATGGCATACACACACACATGCCTTCAAAGGCTCGCAAATTACCGCGCTATAGATGCGGCACACACACACGTCGTATACGTAATGCAGGGCGTAAGGCAAAAGGGCGAACGTAGATGTGCATTAGTTAAACACGATCGATTAATTTAATGTGTCAGCGTCATTGATATGCACACTTGCTGATGAGCAGTTGTTGTTCGTTGTCTGTTGTGTGTTGTGTGTTGTGTGTGTTGTGTGTGTTGAGTGCCTTCGGGCGCACTTTCGTTATAAAGCGTCTAATTGAATTGTTGCAAAAGCAAATATATTCACAGCTGACAACAGAAATCCATGCTTAAGCTCACGGCTCACGGCATTCATTTGAAAAAGAATTTATGCTATTTTCATTTTTGGTAAAATATTATTTATTTTTGTGCATTAATTTAATTTATTAATCAATTAATTTTTGACGCCTTACGCCACTTTTGCGTTTGGCGAAAACACGAGTTTGTAGCATACTTTTAGGCAGCTAAATTGATTGATTTAGAAAACTAATTAAATGGCAAGTTTAAATGGCATATAATACAAAAGGTTGAGCATTTGATTTGTTGTATTTAACTTGCATGAATATTGGCGCATAATAAATTTCCCTTAAGCTGTCGGGCGAAAATTGCGACAGCAGCAATCAAATGGGACGTGATAGCCTATTAAATACTGACACATGCATAGAGGCATAACCACCATAATCGTAATGTTTACGTGTTAAAATGATTTGCATCGAAATAGCGCCGCAGGCATCACCATCATCATCATCATCATCGTCGTCATCGTCGCCGTCGTCGTCTTAATCATTATCAACATCATCGTGGTCGTCAACAGCACACTTTGCACAAGTGGATGATTAAAATTGCATAGCATGTTTGAACATGTTGACGCGATGCATTTATGATGTGTCTGTGTCTGTGTGTGTGTGTGATTAAGTGTAGTTACTTTAATAGCACACACACAGCCACGACTCATTTACTGTGACAGCGCTGCTCATACAAGTAGCTCTTGGCAAGCCAACATTGCACACTGCATTGAACTTGTTGAGCCAACGAAAATTTATCGAATCAGCACCTTTTGGCGACGACATTAGCTCTCGACGGCAGCATAATGGCCAGGCAGACCACTGTAGGCACTGTAGGCTGCTGTTCCTCGGCTCGGTCAGCTAATGTTGTGTGTCATTTGCATAAACTCAAAGCTTATGTATTTTGAGTGTTGGTCAAGCACAACAAGTGCGGTTTTCTAATGAAGCATTCGTTTTACGGCTTTTCAATTAATTAGCCAACGTTGACAGCCTCACTTATATAACTTACTCATATAACTCACAAACAAAAGCCGCGAAGCCTTTGACTCACTGCGTCATTGCCTTCTTGTTTATTATTTAAGTAGCAACCATTTTTGAAATAAGCAATTCGTTGATTGCCTTAATTTGGCAATTTGGCGAAAAGCGCTGGCGAAAAGTATGCTACAGTCATTACTTATAGCATACTTTTTGGCAGCTAATACAAATTCTACGAAAAACTTAAGTGTTTTTGCAACTGAAACTCTGCTCTGAGTTCTTCGTCTCCTTCAGTCTTGTGCCACCGACTTGCATAAAATGTTATTTAAAAAAAAAGAAAATAAATTTCAACAAATTTTTTTGAAGTTTTTCTTCCTTTTCGTTTCAATTTTGTTGCTCCTTTCAAATGAACCAAAGCGGTACACTTTGACTTTGCATGCTTCAATGCCATGCCAGTAATATTATGCTTTATATACACACATTTTTTTGCAAGCGCTCAAGTATGCAACAGTTTTTTTTTGGCTTGCCCTGCTACAAATGTTGTTGAGCAGGTCATATTGTGTTTGGCAAAAGGTTGTTACTACATTAAATACATAACACGAATTTTAGGTCACCTTCACATGGCAAAATAGAAGTATTTGTGTTTTTTTGAAGATATTAAATTTCAATTTGATGTACAAACACATTAAATAGAAGTTAACGACTTCCTTGAATGACCTTTTTGTGGTTTTAATTAATTAAAATATATGAACAAAGTTGCCCAGGCAAACAGGCACGCACATGCACGAGGCATACATAGGCACATTTGCACACATTGTGCTAGATATTCAGGGCTATATATATTTATTCTAGCGAGAGCGAGTTATAAGTATCTCTGTATCTATTATGTATATACAATCAACTGTGACATGTTCCACGGCCCAAATAGATTTATATACATGTATATTTTTAGCAACACACAGCGCACAGCACACAGCCTGTATGTGTGTGTGCGTGTGTGTGTGTGTGCTGAATTGAGTGGAACGCCAACTTGTTACAGTCGCCAATAACAAGCGACAACATGCTAATTACATTTGCTTTTGGCACTTTTTTTGTCGTTGCAAAAGTTCCCTTTTTTTTTTGTTAATTCTTTTACTTATTTGTGTGAAAGTTTTGGCAGGCATGCAATATCCTTATAAATAGAACAGTCATTCGTGTAGGCAAAGGCGTACTCACCTGTCGTGCGGCTCTTTGTCTCTATCGTGCTCACGATTCGTTTCAATGTCATTGTTGGTGGCCACGCAATTGCGAATGCGACTACAGCCAGCGCTGGTGCTTGGTCGCTCGTCTAGCGGTGGCAACTGCTGCTGCTGCTGCTGTCGTTGTTGTTGTGGCTGTTGTTGTTGCTGTGCTCTTTCATCACTGCCGCCCACAGCGCCCTCGCAGCTATCGTCGTCGAGAGCAACGGCAGCGTTGCCATTCTCCAGCTGTTCATTCGCTCTGCTGCTCGAGCTGCCGCTGCCGCCGCTGCTGCTGCGTTGTTGTCGCTGTTTTTGCTGTTGCTGTTGCTTCTCCTTTTGCTGCTTATCCTTGTTCTCAGTCATCTTTATATAAGTTATATGCGCTTGTATTGGTTATGAATGAAGTTATGTCTCTGTATTAATTCTGATCTCTGCTCTGCGCTTCACTTTTTGTCTTGCAAACGTCTTCAATACGCTTGATTAGTATGATATTCGTTTTTTTTTTTATAGCATACGCTTAGGCGCACAATTTTGCTAAATCGCTATTTGATGTAAATATGTCTTTGTGGTATATTTTCTTTTTGCTTGTCTGTTTTTCAAGTCTTTTCACACGCGTAAATAATTTTGTCGTCTTGCTGTCTTCTCCTTCAATTGCTGACGCATGTAATCTGCATTATATTTACTAAGCTTCTTCTCGCTTTTATGCTAAAGTTGACTTAATACTTTTATGTTGATTATTTTATTTTTTTTTTTGTTTTTTTGTTGTTGTTTTTTGCGTCACGTCTGCTTGTAATTATTTCTTAATAATGTTTCAACGCAAATAAGTTGGCTCTTTGGGTGTTCGGTCGGTCGGTCTTACGCCTTTGGTTAGTGGTGCTCTTGATGATGCTTTTAGAATTTAATTAAATATTAAAAAAAAAAAGGTATTATTTACTTATTTTGTTGTTGTTGTTGTTACGCTAACTTAGCTATTAGTATAAGCAAAAAAAAAAATAAATAAATAACGGATGAGAAAAGTTGCTCAAATTGTTTACTTGTCTGAAACGTGCAAGAATTTCACTGATCTCGAAATTTTTTAGCTCTTTTGTGTGTTTTATTTTAATTGCTTCTCATACACGCGCCGCGCAGCCCCTCACCGCCTCTTTTGGCGCGTTTGTCGCCATTAGTTTTGGCATAATGAAAAATTGTATTTGCACTTATGTAATTTAAGGCACGAAATATTTAATTTCTTTCGCTGTAAATTTGTCTCACTCAAAACTACAACTCTCTCGCTCTCTTTCTCTTTCTTTCTGTCTCTCTCTCTCTCTACGACATGTCTGCCTCATAAAGCGCGACAGTTGTAAAGCATTTCGAATTGTAATACGTACTAAGTCTGTTTCCTTTATAACGAAATATAAAAGCTGCTTAAAAGTATGCAATATTTTTATTAAAGTTGCCTGTTAACAAAAGACTTGTAGCCAACGTTCAAGCATGCATAAAGACTTCTCCTTTGGCTGGTATTGATAACACATAATATAATAATAAGTATATAAATGTTATTTTTTCCTTTTATGCAAGAAAAAAATTTGTCTTTCAATAAAAATGTCTGCTAATCTTAAATAAATTATGCACAAAAATAGCTTCACATAACAATGGCAGCGTATTTTGAAATGAGTTGAAATCAAATTGTATTTCTTTTGTGCACATTGAATGGCAAAACTACAGCAACGATTCTCTGACTTTCAATGCTTATGCGTTAGCACATCTTGTAACGAATGGCAAATTATACAATTTGCTGTCAAACGGTTTGAGTTTTCATTTCCTTGTTGTGCACGACCAAACGCTGAAAGTTATTAAAAAGGGAAATTTTAATTTTAGTTTGACATTTCCAACAAAGAAAAGAGCGAAAAAAAGGGCAACCAAAGCAGACAATTCGCTTTCATTGAGCCAAAGAGAAAATATTTATATAATAAACTGTACAGAATCAGAGTAAGAATTTATTAAAAGACTTTGAAACTTTGCAGTTTAAAAAGTAATTTCCTCAACAAATTAATGGAAATGTTATAACTTTTCATAATAGAAACCTCTTTTATGCTGAAGTGTTGACTGGCTATAATGTCACCTGTCAGTCTGCTTACTCAAACTGACTGCCGCCAATTTAAGTGAAACTATTATGTGAAACATTGCGTTCTAGTAACCTTTAAGTGCGCGCTTTATTGCCAACATTTAACTTTTAACCCTTCGTTTTAACTGAAACAACATGTCAGTGCTCGAACATACGTTTGTCCTATTTGGCTGAACTACTTTTCATAAACTGGCAACAATAAATATTTAATCAACGAAATACAAATCCATTTGAGCGTGCATTAAAACTGTTTTCCCCTGATTGAATCATTAAAAATTTACAACCAACAATTCAATCAAAGGTGTGTTAAATTTATTTGTTCTTGTTATTCTTGTTTATAAAATTCAATTTTACATTTTCATAAAATCTCTAAGCGAATTCCCTAAGTCTCTGTTTTATACTAACGCACAAAAGTATGCTACAGAATGTGGTCAACAACAACAAAAAAAAACATGTTCAAAAGTTGAAACAAGTTTGTGTGAAACCATATTTACTAAGGACATTACAGAATGTTAATAAAAAACTAACAAACACAAAGTGCACAAAAGTATGCTATGCAAAATATGTACAGCTTAAAATAGTTTTTATGGCATTCACGCTGCTTGAAGTGAGCAAACGCCTGTCGAGCACAACAAGTGGTTCGTCTTCTACCCCAAACTTTGCTACAACACCAAAAAAAACAAGCAATGTGAAGCATTTTCATTAAAACGCTGCTGCACAAAATTATGCAACGTAAAAAGGGGAAAGCAAACGAACATGTTCAATTAAGTTTACAAAAACAAAACAAACAATAAATAAATACAGAAAAAAACGAGGCAAAACGCGCGCAAGCATAAAATGAAAGCGTTAATTGTGAGTAATCCTCATTTTTTTTTCATAAAACATGACACGCTCTCGGCCTTGATGAAGATTCGTTGTACTTCAAGCACACATTTTTTTCAAAGCATGCTTTTAAGCATTTTATTTCATATATTTTCAGATTTATGTGTGCTCAACTTTCTATCAAAATAGTTTGAAAGTTTCGGCGATCGAAAATATCATTGAGATGGCCTAACAGTTCTTGTGAGAGATCAGCATTGAAACTACTTTATCGAGCCAATTTGTCTTGTCTAACCGTTCCAGAATATCTATTAGTGAAACCCAAAATAGCAAATTTTCTATCTTTTTTTCAAATTTCAAGCAGTACCAAAAAGATATATAAAAATTAAAAAAAAAAATCATTAAATATAAAAATAAACATAAAATAATAAATTTGCTGCCTCATTTATCAAACTGTCACGTTTCTGCTATTTACATATATGAAAAATACATAAAACATATAACAAATATATATTTATTTTTAATTCCACTTTTGATGCTTAATTGAAGAAATTAAAATGAAAAATGCTGAGCGCTTCTCTTTGCAAACATGCTTTATTTCTTATGCGTCTGACAGTTGACCACGCGGCTCAAAATGCACAACAACAAGACAAACAAACAAACAAACAATTATAATTAAAAAATAATAAAACAAAAAAAAAATAAAGAATAACGTTTTAATAAATAAACAAACCAAGCGGACATAAAAAAAAATCGAGCATGAATCAAGAAGAAAAATTATGGAGCGTTACTCTGCAACGAGCAATTGTAATAATGAAAGAAGACTGTGCAGTGACATTGCCAGTGACAGTAAGCGACTGAGGTCATGTTCTTGCGCCTGACGTGAGACGAGAAGTGAAGAGAGGAGAAGTGAAACGCGCCTGGCTTGGTGCGCTGCGTTGTGAACTTGAAAACACATGCTCATCGTAAATGATAATAAGACGACGGCGCATGGAAACGGCCAAGGCGAGTAACAGAGGAGGGCGTGCCATGCCAGGCGAGCATGCTCGAAGCGTCCAGTGGCAAAATATCGAATGACATCAAGTAAAATAATGATTTAAATTTGGCTTGAAGCGTTTTTGTTTTGAAGAACATGTTTCGCTGCAAATTCAACTAAAGTCTTCAAGCTCTTGAAAAAATACTAAAAAAAATGAGACTTTAAAACTGATAATGTCACGCAAAGCGTCGCACGACATTCGTGTGACTTTCCACACACAAAAATGGCAAATGACAAATTTCCAAAAAAAAAAAACAAAAAATGTTTAAAAAAATTAACACTTTATCAGCGCACAAACGTCAGCAGAAAAGTAAAAAAAAAAAACACAAAAATGGGGTAAAAAAATGGAACGCGCCAACACGCGAACTCAGCGGGAAAAAGTATAAATAACACACACAACGCACACACACACAGAGCCGCAGTGAAAGACACGTAGCGCACACACTTCAAAACGAAAAAGGATAATCGAGAATTGCGCTCACTTGAAGCTTATATTTTTATCAACAACTTTATACAATTTCAATCTTCACTAAAGTTTCCCCTTTTGTTTTCCGCTTTTCTTTTTCTTGACTAACTTTTCTTATCTGCTTCGCTTTTAGAACTTTTGCTAACAACAATAACAACAACAAACAGATCATTCAAAAAATAATTCAGTTTAGTTCATTTATAACAATTTTCACAACACATTTGTTAAAAAAAAAAAATTCAAAAAAAAAAAAAATATTTTTCAAAAATTTTTGTTCGTTACTTTTTTCTGCTTCTTCTTTTCGAAATTTGTTGTGTTTGTTTTCATATGATGGTGTTGATATCTTTTATGTTTTCTGCAAACTAATTTGAAACAAACGCAACCGACAAAGGCTTAACAGGAACTGAAGTTATTTGCCAAAGGACACGTTGTTTTATGCTGTTGGCCGCTGCTGTTGGCCGCTGTTGTTTGCCGCTCATGCTGACTGTTGCTTGCTTCTGTCTGTCTAACAGCTGTTAGCGCTTGACAGACTACGGCGTGCGGCACTTGAGTTTGTCAGCTGGCAGGATGAAGTGTTGCAGCAGTACACGGATAATGCAAGTGCTTGTATGTGTAACAAGTGTTGTTGTACGGACATGAAAAAGCTTTCCGAGTCTTAACATGCGGATAAAGTAACTGTTAAAGCGCTGTCAACTGGTTCAATGTAAGCAGGCTAACATAACAGCCTAACAGCTAACATAATGTCAATGGTAACAGTCATGTAATTGCTGGAAAACAGCGTGTTTTTGAAGGCAAATAAATCAAGTTGAAATACAAAAGCTGCGCATATTGCGACTTTCAAATATCCTACACACGCAAAGTAGCGCGCAATGTTATTGAAATGCTTTGCTTAATCAGGGACGTGATAATTTTATACGTATATCAGGAAGTCTTTCATAGGGTTCCCGCCGCTTTGAGTATTTTCAAACTGTAAAGTGTTTTTGTTTGTGAAAACAAATAAGCTGATCAAATAAGCTTAATATGGCAACAGTTTGGATTTGATGACAAAGTTTTGTGTTGTAGTGCCATGCCTAATTTCTGTCTAACACTGCCAAAAAAGAAACTCAACTCAACCAACAACAGTCTTAAACATGATTACAAAAGTCAATTTGAATATTTTTTGCACTTCACTCTTTTCAAGTATCATTTTTCAAGGTAAATCATGAATGAAGATCAGTCAAAATGACATGTCGTTTAAAGTTTTAGCAATCTACATGATTAACATGCCATATACTTACATGTGTGTGTGTGTGTGTCTTTTTTGGTATTGATCAACACAGCCTGCAGCAAGAGTTCCCTGTGCTCAGCACGATAACAAAAAGATAATCACGCATAGAACTCGTTCCAACAACTGAGCAAATGTTTTGTCTTGTTCATTTGTGAGCGTGTGTTTGTGTGTGTGTGTGTGTGTGTGTGAGCTCAATCATGTGCGCGCTCGCTCACTCGTTCGTGCATTATGACCACAGCTGGTGACAACTCATAATAAATCATCGTAAAAACTCAATAAGTGCAAATAAAATGTCAGTTTATGGAAGCACATTCTGCACTTTTGATTTGATATTCTTTAGCTTAACCAAACACATAACATTTTTTTACATTTACATTTCATTCATGCAGTTTTTTTTTTTTGTGCGTCACCACCGGTTTATTTGCATTGAAAGATGAACATTTTCCAACTTTGTGAACTTGCAACACGTTTCCTTACGTTTGGCTTTGCTTAAGTTTTCTTAAGCAAAGCGTAAAACAACAAAAATAACTGACAAAATAAAATGACACACACACACACGCACGAAATGTTAATGTCCTCTTTCATATGTTGACTTTTAAAGGTTTTTCAGTTTTATGAATTTCTTCTTGAACACATTTTCATCATTTCACCTCATGTGTGTTTGGCTGTGTGCGTGTGTGTGCGTGTGTGTGTGTGTGTGTGTTTAAGTTTGTTCACTTCAAGGTTACCGGGATTTATGTTCATGCAACAATGTTGCTCCGTCAATGACGTTTCGTCACGTTGTCAATGTCAAGCGTTTCATTATTAACTATTGACACAGCGGTTTGTCATGGCTATTAACTCTTCTTATCTGTCTGTCTGCCCTTCTCTTTTACACACACACAAACCCACACCCGCGCGCTGCAACACAATTTCAATTTTATGTTAATGTTATGTGTTCCATGTTAATAACATTTGCTGTTGATTTGCATTATGTAAACAATTTTACCATTAAAATACAGCTATGTTACAGTCAAGCACACGACATATACGGCAGTCTAGCATGCAATATTCATGCCAGAAATTAAGAACGTTAAACGTTGCCATAAATGACATGTGCGCTCATCTCACTTGCGCGCATTTAATATTTAAAAAATCCAAACAATGCAAATGCCTTAATTGACAGCTATAATGCTTTGTTTTTTATTAACATGTAAACATTAATTATGAAATTCTATTTTACGCTGCATAAGTGAAATAATGAATATTTAAAAGACTTTGATTTGTTTATATTTTTTTTTTTTTATGGTTATTTGTTTTTGTCGTTGCAAAAGAAAAGCTTCGTTTTTTTTTGTAAGCTGTTTTGTGATTTTTTCAATACAAACACATAAATGATCATGACAAAAAAAGGCGTACAGAAATGGCGGAAAAAAGGCGCTTGGAAAATTGAGCTGTGCATTTTAATTAAAAATTCA
The DNA here is from genome assembly GCA_037044515.1 of Phortica magna. Classification (NCBI taxonomy): domain Eukaryota; kingdom Metazoa; phylum Arthropoda; class Insecta; order Diptera; family Drosophilidae; genus Phortica; species Phortica magna. Next base: position 108,418 of record JBAMBP010001272.1, read on the forward strand.
GTGCATTCAGAGTGCACATGAATGCCGAAACAATGGAATTTGTACACGCACGTGCCCGTGCACCGACATAACGCTCATCGGTTCAAAACAAAGGCGCAACAGAGATGGTCATATAAAAACATACGCGTGCACAAAAAAAAAACACTCAATTGTATTTCAGTTATGTCGAAGCGAAAATACTTCATCAATAGTTGGCTTCGTTCTGTTCAATTTTCATGTACAAAAATAATGAATGCAAAATATTTTTATACTTTTACATGTTTCCGCATGCAAATGAGAGATTTTCATGCCGACCCACAAAGGGACAACCGAATTCGGCTTGCCTTTGCTTAACATCCATATTGAGCATGAGTCGCCAAAAAGTTGACATTCTTTATGCCTATGCTAATATGCTCCACGCGCATTTGCATTGCCTGTGCAATAACCACAAACACATGCCAACAAACAAACAAACTAACAAAGAAGCGTACAGGTAAGCCTCGTCTAACACGACCCACAAATCACATTAAACATGTGCAAAACAAAAGCAAAAAAAATTAAAGAAAAACTTAATTAAATACTAATTTGTCGTATGTGCTCATACATTTGTTAGCGACATAAGTCCAACTGGCCGCCATGACGTATACGTGCTCAGCAGCGCCATGTTACGAGAGGCCAAACTGTAAGCGCGCATTAGACGTTATTCACACTGGCACAATTTGTGGTCTTTGTTTATTATTTGCACTTTTTAGATTTTAGAGTGCATTTAAACACAAAGGAAACATACATACATATATGTATGGGTATTAACATATATAATCTGTTAAACATATTATGCTGAGGTACTGAGAAGGGCAAGGATTTGCGCCTAGACTGTTCTAACCTTATTACACAGACGCGTTGACTTTGAAGTGCAGAGATAAAACTGTTAATTGATTGATACAAGTCGGTGATTGATTGATGAATTGTTCAATCATGTAATGAAGCACCAAACAAACGATTCGTTTGACTCTTCTATGAAAATTGGCCTTAATGCACGGTTTGCCATATCATTCATTAACTTTAAGCAGCCGATCGATTATTGACAACAACAACAACAACAACAAAAACAAAGACGTACAACATTGCAAATAATGAAGAAAGTTTTAAATGCAAACAAACTAAAAGCATTCAAAGCAACAACAACAGCACAATGCATGAATGAAAGAATGAATGCATCAATGCATGAGTGCATGAGTGAATGAGTGCATGAAAGAGTGCAAGAGGAAGCACGAACTCAATCAAAAATACTCAAATCGCTTTGTTCCTTCTTGGTTATTGTTTTCTTCTGTTTCTGTTTTCAAGTTACAAAACTCGTTTAAAGTTCTGCTTTCGTTGTGCAGCGCAAAGCATGAGTTGGCATGAGTTGAGGAAATCCATAAGACAACAACAACAACAGCACAAATTCGAACAGCGATTCAACTTAAGCTACAAAGCGTTTGAAGATATACAAAAATGCCAAGTTAACAATAAATTTAAATTATTGACAAAAATCGCAACTTTACAACGATTTCGGACACAACGCATCTGCATGGCTTTAATCCACAGACCCAAAAAAAAAGAAGACGCCATCAATCAAACATTTTCGATGCGCATTTCAAGCATTGATACACGAGAGAGCATTGAGTATTGAGAACGCTAAGAAGAAGCACGCACAGAAAAACAATAAACAAAAGTTGCATGTAACAAATGTCTGTCCATCTGTCTATCTGTCTGTCTGTCTGTCTGTCCCACTGCAGCAAGCACATGCACATGCCACGCACATACCGACTAGCACGACGCAAGCATTGAGATTCGTTGCGTGTCCTTTGCGTTATGCCACAAGTCTGCCGCCAGCCGCACTGCCCGCGCCCTTGCCCAGCACAACAAGCCAAAGCAGCAGCAAAATCATCAATCACAGCATAAGCAACGTCAGCTACATTAGTAATAAGCAAGTCTGCTCATTGTTAAGCAATTTCTTAAAAAAAAAAAAGAAAAGGAAAATAGTGAAAACAGAAGTTTTGCAAACTTTTCTATGATTGCCATTTGAAAATCTCTTGATTATTATTATTATTATTATTTTTTTTCAATGCTTTCCATGCTAATAACGACATTGTTAAGTTCTTGCTTTAAGTGAAAACAATGCGAAAACATGAAGAATAAAACCATTTAATTCACTTGAAAGCCATCAAAGCGAAGATAAAGCAAAACAAGTTAACAAATTTACTGTGAAAAACATATTTCTCAAAAAAATATACAAAGTAAGTTCATTTTCAGTGAAATTTTACTCTGTATTTGGAAATTAATTATTATTCGTTTGTTTGCAATTGCAAAAAATGACTTCTTTGTTGGAAAATAAACAAAAAGTTATGCTTAACGCACATCAAAAACATAAAACCACAAAAGACTTTCATTAAAACTAAAAATTGCTTGCAATAAAACCGGCACAAGAAAAAAACGGTTCAAGCATTGACTAAGTGCAATCTGCGATAAGTGTTATCCATGACAAGAACCAACAAAATCAAAAGGCCATCTATCGATCAACGCTGCCGCACATTTGAATGCAAATTACACGTTTACAATTCTCAAGTGCGCATTTGAAAACTATTAGAAATATAAGAAAAAATAATTTCTCGCACATTTTGAATCATGATAAGTACGCCTCACAAACCCAACATTATACAGCATGCATTTTAGTAGTTATTTACTTGAAGCCATTGAAGCCTAAGAACATAACAATTTAAGTCACCTTTTTTCAACACAAAAATGTTTTAATTGCGCTTAAAGACTGCTTTTACAACAAATGCAATATTTTTTTAAATAAAAAAAATATTATAAATTTTTGTTTGCCATTTTTCTTATCGCTTTTGTAAGGCAAACGTCATATGAAATATTCAAGTTGTTTACTTTGAAATGGCATCTGCAAATGTCTTTCTGACAGTTTCCCATTTGGGGCACACGGACAAAGGCACATGTGTGTTAGACTTTGTATTCATTCAATTAGTAATACAACTGTGAATGATACCATGACGTATTCGTATTCGTATTCGTTCTTCCATCTCACTCGAAATTCATGCCAAATATTCATCCTTGAAATAGTAAACGATACATTCACCTTATTTTCATGACCTATTTTCGATTTAGCCTCAACATCACTCTTACTTCGCATATGTGTTTTTGGTGTTGGCGTTGTTGGTGTTGTTGGTGTTGTTGGTGTTGGTGTCATTGTTGTTAACTGACATCACTGTGCATGTGATTTTTCACTGTTTTATCAAATATTTAGATACTTCACTAGACGACGCGTTACTTGAGCTTTTTGTTAAGGTTGGTTTATTGTTGCACTTTCGCTCATTGCATTCTTAATAAAGATGAAATAAGTGCTAACTGACTCAGGCATTTAGAAATGCCCTTGTGTTACTTCTTTGATTTGTTTTCGTTATTGTTACCGTTACCGTTACCGTTGCCGTTACCGTTGTTGCTGTTGTTGCCGTTATAGTTTGCATCTTAATTGAGTGTGCATTTACTTGTCAGTTCAGGAAAGTTCTCACTGTCGTTTTTAATGAATGAAACAAAATAAAAGTATCTTTTACGAAATGTCCTTTGATGTTTGTCACATCAAGAAAGCCGACAGTTGAAGGTATTTTTGTTTAAAATACATTTAAAAGTTTCGTTGCAAGACATTTTGCAGTTAAACAATCAAATATTCAATTGCATTTTCGCATTTAGGTTCTTGTTTATAATTACGATTCGTGTCAAGGATGAAAGGTGATGGTAACAAAAGAATCTTAAAGGTTTCAAACGCAGTTTTACGTCTGGCGTTGAAGCAGCGGTAATTTCATACTCTACTGAGTATTGCTAAGTTATTCGTGAGTATGAAACGCTCCAACATGCCAGCGTAACTCATCATTGTGTTACTGAAAACTCGTCTAACGTCCGGATAAGCTCGAAATTCGAGTAAAGTTAACTTAAGCTTAAGCCCAGTCTGTGAAACTGAGCTCTAATGCAAGATCTTGTTCTTGGAAAGTACCTAAGTAAAGCACAAGTCTGTACGACTATTACATCACCTTCACAACAGCTGCCTAACTTCTCTGAACAAAAACTATTGCAAGTTATTAAATATACCAAGAAAGTGTAAGCGAAAAAGCGAGACTTTCATTAAGCGTTAATGAAAGCAGGAAATGTAAAAAAAACTTCATGCTAATTCATTAACATATTTTAGCCACAATAACTTCAAACGCAAAACGCGTATTGCACAAATTTGCGGAAAAACATCACACTTAAGGGCAGAGAAGACAAAACACAAAAGGGTTTTCCTTTCATGAATAAGTAAAAGTACAAAAAAAAAAAACAAAGAAAACAAAAGAAGACAAAAACAAATAGCAACGGGAAATACAGAAAAAAAAAAACACGCACAATGTTCACATTAAATAACAATTATACGCACTGCGGTCGCCCGTCGCCCGTTGCGCAAGAAGAGACAACAGCAGCAAGGCAAGCAGCACGGAAGCGCACGAGCGAGCGAGAGAGACTGCGAGACTTCGGTCCAAAGTCCGAACAAAGCAAACTGTGCGCATGAAGACAAAACAAAAGGACTTTGAATGAAAAATGTTGTTGTGCGTTTTTCAATAAACAATGAATTTGCATATTTAAAAATAAAAACAAAAACAAAAACAACAACAAAAAAAGAGAAAATCGAAGAAGCAAAAAATTAAGAAAAATGTTGCTTTTTTCTGCTCTTGTTGTTGTTCTTCTTTTGACACTTTTACGCTTTTGACCTGTGCGGCCGCCATCCTATGAGCCGTTATGTCTGATGGTTGTTGTTGTTGGAGCAGGTGCGGATGCGGGTGGCGCGGTTGGTGTGCTGCAAGTGTTGAGTGTTGTTTTGTTGGCGGTTTACTTGAATGTCGTTAACATCGTTAAACTTTGCGCAGCGGCAACTTTTTGGCAAACGTAAGTTTAATGGCATAGCAAAGTGGTAAACTTTGTGGCAGCATTTTTGTTGTTGCTTTTGTTTTTGTTGTTGCTTTTGTTTTGTTTTGTTCTTGTATTTGCATTGCTTAATTAAAATAAACGCCTATTTTGGGGCGTGTTGTTGTTGTAAACAAGACAAGGCGTGTTAACAAATAAAAGAAAAGAAAGCGAGAAGGAAATAAGAGAAAAAAAAAGATGTTAAAAGACTTTTTTCAGCTCGTAAAAGACAACTTTATGATTGAGAGCGAAGCGCACATGTGCTTAGTCAATACGGAACATTACGGATGACCATTTAACGTATGTATTATGGCTTACGTCAAACACGTAAAGGCATACGTTGCATATATGAGGGCCATAAAAAGAAAAAGCGACTTTTAACGATTTTGTTTTTGTTTTTTGTTTTTTTTTTGTCGTTTGTGCCAACAATGAAGGTCAAATTTACACGCTCGTTAAAGCGAAACAAAGAAATACAAAAGCGAAAAGCGAAAAAAATAATAATAATAAAAATTATAATGTCAGATAAATGTGCACATGAGTGAAGCCTTTGTTTTTGCCCATTTCAAATAAAAATAAAAATAAAAAACAATAAAATGGAACATCCATCGTCCAATGTCAGCAGGACATTGATTGGTGACATTACATGTCATTGATGGCCAATAACATGGCTGACAGCTTCTTATTAGCGCTTATAATCTTGGCTGCGCGTTTTAAGTTGTCAGCTTGTCGCTTTAATTAAAGGCAAAGCCAAATTGCAGTGAACAAACAGTTGCAAATGACAAGAAAAAATCGCTCGATTTTTTCAATTGCCGCGACTATAAAAACCAACACACAATCAGCATTGCTCACATGCAAAAAAATATATAACAACAATTAAAAAGTGAAAAGTCTTCGATTTGTCATGTTTGAGGATCATTTCTTGCGCGTTCAGGCCTTTGTTTTCCGCATCATGGGCATTGATCTCTTCACGAACACACATGCCAACGATCGTCTGTACGTCACGTTCATGACCGTTGGTCTACTGACACTCTTCATAGGCCCCATGTGCTTCGGCGTCAAGGCGAACCTCAAGGACGTCAGCATGCTGACCGACTCGATGGCCGCACTCTTGGCCTGCAACATGACCGTGCTGAAATTCGCGCTCTTCAGTTACTATCGCCATGACTTTGTGGCGCTCATCTACCGCGTGCGTGATATTTTAACAAAGGGTGAGTAGAGTGAGCATGAGTTTCAGGCAATTACAATAATACAAGCCATGCAAAAGAGAGCGCCGAGAGTGATGTCTATGCGAATATCGTTGTGGCGGAGAACAAACGGGATCAGGTGCTGAGCACGACCTATACAATATGCTTCGGCGCCGCGGGTTTCTTTGCCGGTCTGAAGCCGTTCGTCATCATGCTAGTCGCATATATACGCACGGGCACTACGACACTGGAATTGCCCTATTCGGCTGTGTATGTACGAAGCTTCTAATAGCACTCCTTATTATTCTCAATTGTCTGCTCTATTACTTTCACTTATTTAATTTTTTGGCACACATTTTGCCTGCCTTTAAACGTTCATTTCAACGCTTCTTTAACTTATGCTTCTTTATAATACTTAATCAACAACATCCTGCTTCAATGCCCTCTACAACTCCCACACTCATTATTTTTCGCAACATTTTCTGAATTGAATTTCCGTTTTTCACTTCACTTTACAGCTACCCATGGAACTATCAATTTATACCGTTCTACATACCCACTTACTTGTGGAACTGCACTGTCGGCTACACGGCCGTCACCATGTCCCTCTGCGTCGACACGCTCCTCTTCTCCTACACGCACAACGTCTGCGCCATCTTCAAAATAGCACAGCACAAAATCTCACACATGCAACCGGGCAGCGATGAGTCGCGTGTGCTGGCACGCTTCCTGCGCCTGCACCAGATGGGTCTGCGGATTGCCACCGAGATGGACAGTCGCTTTCAGCCGCTCATCTTCACACAGTTCTTTATATCCTCACTGCAGCTTTGCGTCATCGGCTTTCAGGTCGCTGATCTCTTTCCCAAGCCACAGTGCATATATTTCATTGCCTTTGGCATTTCGCTGCTAATTGAGCTCTTCATTTACTCGTATTGCGGTGAGAACTTAATAAAGGAGAGCAACGAGTTCGCCATGTCGATATTCAACAGTGATTGGTATGAGCTTTCATCAGGCGTGAAGCGCTCCTTGATAATATCCGCGATGCGTGCCCAGCGGCCATGCAAGTTGAACGGTTACTTTTTCGAGGCTAATATGGCCACGTTCTCCATGGTGAGTCAGAGGGCGATGACAGCTTAATTCGATTACTATACATGGTTTTTTCAATTTTACTTTTAGATTGTTCGCACAGCCATGTCCTACATTATGATGTTGCGTTCGTTCAATGTTGAATAGGAAAAAAAAACGCTGAAACGAAAAATTGATATTCAATTACAGCGGTTTTTTTTATTAAAAATGTAAATTGAAATCAATTTAATTAAAATGTGACATTAAAAAAGAAAACAAAAAAGTCTACTAAGCAGCTCGAAAGCTTAAGAGGGGACACCCGGGTTTGAACCGGGGACCCTTCGATCTGCAGTCGAATGCTCTACCACTGAGCTATATCCCCGTTGCATAACTTATATAAGATATAAATAAAAACCGAACAAAAGGAGAAAGGACTAAACAAATTACTTAATGAATAATAAATTATATGGTATGACAGATAAAACAGGCATATGTTTTTTCATATCATGAAAAATGATTTGCTTCAAAAAAACAAAGCAACCTTTCAAATAGAATAATAAGTTGTTGAAAAGGTGCGAAAAAATAAAATATTACATTCAAAAGTTATACAAATTATTGAAATTTATACGTTTACAATAACTTTTCTGTAATAATTTATAATTGTGTCTTGTGAATTTATCGAAATTATTCGTGTTGCGCAAATTAATTTGCTACAAAAACGAAATACATTGAATTGAGCATTTATCAATTGCATTATGAGCAGCATAAAGAAACTGTTGAAAGGACGTGTCCAACAACTCTACAAGACTCACGTGTTGCGTTTGCGGCGTTCAAAATCGCTCACTAAACGGGCGACGTCGGTCGATACGTGCATGAACTACCCAAGCGCACACCAAAATCAGCCATTGTTTCCTAATCTCTCGAGAGCAAGTCAAATGCTTAGCCATGGCACATCGTTGCGTTGCCTGCCACTGCAATTACAGACACTGAGCGGTGGCGACTCAGCGACGGTGGAGCAGCAGGACGCCCAGCTGAACGAATTGCCGATGGCACAGGAAGGTGGCGGTATGCTGAACGACTGTCAGGAGCGTGGACTCGATATATTTTCGAAATATGGCAGCTGGAATTTTAATTTGCCGCATAATGCCATCAAACTATGTCAGCTGTTGCGACCGTGCATCTCAATGCACTTCGCTGTGAAGGACGGCCGTTCATTGGGCACGGTTGTCATACAGTTGTACACCGAGGCGGCGCCACTCGTTGTGCTTGAATTTGTGCGTGCCAGCATGACGAAGTCCAAGCCGTCTACGTCGTTTCAAGTGCGTCGCATATTCACCGATCTCTGGATTGAGAGTAATCTGTTGATTGGCACGGCCACGAATACGCTGCAAGAGCCATTGGAATACGATATGCGTGTCATTGATCATGGCAAATATCCGCATGTATTGTCATTTTCACGTGACTTTTGTGTTGGCTTTCCACTTAATGCAATCAACTTTACGATTAGTTTTAAGCCGCTTGAAGTTTTGAATGGCAAACGTGTCGGCTTTGGTCGAATTATTAAGGGCACAAAGACACTTGACGCCATTAGGGCACATGGCACTAAGAATGGTAAACTTAGCAGAGAGATTTTCATTACTGAGTGTCTTGTGCTTTGATCACCTAAATTGTTTTTTATGGTTTATATTTTTATTAAATCGAATAAAATGTTACATATTCAAATATGCCGTTATAAAAGTGTTCGCAAATATGGCGCAAGAAACAACAAAACAAGCAAAATAACCTGCGATCGTATCTGAGATTCTGATGTATCTTATGTTTATAAAGTCGTTTATAGGCACATAGGTCATGAGTGTTTTCTTTGAGCCGACAACTCTGTGTCTTACAGCTTTTTCAACACTTATTTTCAGAGAAGATGTAGAAAAAAGCGCTGCCCTTTATTTAGAAAGTCTTAGTCAGTCTCATGTTTCGAGACATTCCACTACGCATAAAGCATTTAAGAATTAAATTTAAGAGTGCTCTATAATTTTCAACACTTGACCAAACCGATTAGTTTTGCAAACGCCTACAACACTTACACAACATACAATCGGCGGCCAGTGCTGCAAAAATCGTTAAATAATTGTTGTATAACCTGCTGTAGGAAAAAGGCACACTTGCACTCAAATCAATCTATCAGTAAGTTGAGATATTCTTGATTATTTTAAATAACTATAAGTCAAGTATATTTATTTGGGAACTAACTATTGAATCTTGTAACAGCAATGGCAGGAGAAGCACACGGTGAGGAAAAACTTTCGGGTCTGTCCAAGCATTTCAATGGCACCACAATGCGCGGACGTGCAAATGTAAGTGATTTTGCAGCTAAATAGTCAAATATAGGATAAAATTATTGAAATCCTCATTCATTAGGTCGCCAAGGCCACTTACGCCGTGATGGGTCTAGTCATCGCCTACAACGTAATGAAGCCCAAGAAGAAGTAAATCATGCCCGGCGACACACATACACACTCAAAAACCAAAACTAGAATATTTGCAAAGCCGCTTATGTACGATCAATGCCACGGACGGTGTGTGCTGATCCAACGTCTGCAAAGACTCCTTACTGTTTTTGCATAATAGTTTATTTTTTTGTGAACGTTTTAGTTTTTCTTCTTGCTTAAACGTTAAAAAGTCGTTGAAAACGCCATGTGAACATCTTTGATGCAAATAAAAATCATATACATTATGTAATTATAATGTCAAATTGCGTTCATATGCGTTTATACTGTTATGGGTGAAGCGGAATGTGTCGGCCGATGTATTTGCAACAACCTGAGAGTGTTGCGTCTCTCAATGGAGACTAACATGTCAAACTGTTTCCAAATGGCACATAAAAAAAAATGGATGGCATATAAAAGAACTGTTTGTGCAACTGTCATTCCATCCTCTTCGTATTTATGACCGAAATTCGGCCAAATATGCATTGGCCCTTTTGAGAGGTTCTATATGTTGCTATTTATTAGCGCCATGAAGTATTCTCTGTTGCTCTCTTTCACTCTCGCGTAAATCATTTATTTTTGCCCGCCGCCCTTAACCAAACAAAGAAATATAAAACAATTTGTTGTTTTTTTTCGTTTTCCTTCGGTTTCTGGGATAGAATTAAGTTTTTTTTTTATCTTTAATTACTTTTATAAACTTCATTTTGTTTGTATTTCTTTTCTTTAATGTTTCGTGTTTCTTTTGTTGTTTATATTATGTTTATTATGTAATATGTTTTTAAATTCATTATTTATTTGAGTTTATTTTAAACATTTTTATTTTAGCGATTTTTGCAATACGCAAGTGTTTTTTTTTTTGCATTTTTATTACATTGTTTTTTTCTCATATGCACAAATAAACATTTTATATATATGTATGTATATATATATATATAAATAATGATCAAATTTTGTTATATTTCTTTATGACATTATTTTCTCACTAAGTTTCGAAATCCTTTATTTATTTATATTTATTAAAAAAAAAAATAATAATTTTTGTATAATAAGTATGAGGAAGAGTTTAAGTGATGAAAACAAAGGGTTTCTGGCTTGATTTTGAATAATAATTGTAATCATAATTTAAATAAATATATATACACATGTATATATATACATAAATACATTTATATATATATATGTATGTATATATGTGTATGCGTTGTGTTATAACTAATACCGTAATTTATATTTTATATATATATGCGTGTAAAAAAAAGTTATATATATATATTTGTTTACTTAGTACATTAAAATGCAGTATTTTATTTTTACTGTTATTTTCTTTATTGTTTTTTTTTTTTCTTTTTATTTTTTATTTAAGACGTGTTCACTTCTACTAAATATGTACGTTTTCATTACGCAAATAAAATAAATAAAATTGATGTGTTTTTTTTTTCATAGCGAAATGTAAAATTAATTCTTTTAAAAAAATACATACATACATAAAAATAAATTGTTAAAAAAAATTATGTATAAAAAATAAAAATTATTTTGTTTTTTTTTTATTCTCATTTTTGCTTTGCTTTCGAGTTTTCGTATTTCATTTGAATTAAGGTTTTCTTTTTATATATATAATAATTATATTTATTATTTAAAATGTGTAATTAACACAACAAAGTTTGCGTAAGGGATTTTTGTTTGTTTAAATATATATTTATTTAATTATTTGTTTAATATTGTTTCTTCTTTTGCTTCTTGGTTTCGTAACGCAGTGTTGGTGAATTGGTGTTTCTTTATTGCTGTTGAATTTTTTATTTATTAATTTTTTTGTATATGTACTTTTGTATATAGCAGCCTATTAGTTCATGAATTTCTACTATGCGTAAAGTGTACGATGTCTTAATAAAGTGTTTCTTAATGCATTGTTTTTTTTTTTTTGCTTTCTTGCAATTTTCATTATATTTCTTGCGCACTTCTTAATTTTTTTTTCTTTTTATAATTATTTATTTATTTTTTATATGTATTTGCCGTTTTTAATTATGCTAACTCGTTTTTTATTTATTTTTTTTTAAATTTATTTTTATTTAATTTCTAATAAATTTTTTTAACGTGTAAAATTTCGGCGCAGTTTTTTATATGAAAATACCCAGCTGTTTTTTTTTTTTTAATAAATTTTTGTTTGTTTTTCTCTCTCGCTTTTTTTGTTTTGTTTCTTATGTCATGCTTGTTTGCCCACCAAATAAAGCGGTAGAGTTGACAGCACGAAAGTTCTGCTTCTTCCTTTTGCATATATAAATCAAAACAAGTCATGCCTCCACGCACGCCGCCATGCACACAGAAAATTCCAGACTTTTTGTTTTTGTAGTTTTTGTTTTCAACTTTTGGTTTTGTTTTTCTTTTTTTTTTTGTATTTTTTTTTTTGAGAAACATTTTTTTATTTATACATACACAGCGCAAAAAAAATATAGTGGTTTATTGAGAAAAAAATTAAATTAAAAAATAATTTTAATTTAGTGCTTTCAGTTAAAAAAAAATAATAATTACCATATAATAATAATAATAACATAATAGTAGTAATTTTTTTTGTTTTTCGTTTTTTTTTTTCATTTGTTTTTCCGTTATTATTTAATGAATACATAAATTGTTAATGAACATACTCGTATCTTAGCAGCATATATGTAATTAAAAATTAAGCAAATTATTAGTTGTAAATACTAAACCAAATGTCAGGCGGCGGCAGCAGCATGGCAACCCAGCCCACGCTGCGGCCGCCGTGCGACGCTCTTCTTCTTGCTCAAGCCTTTCACGCATGTGCCATGTTTGCAGCACTAGCGGTTTTCTTTTTCTTCTCTTCTTTATTATTTATTTATTTATCTTTTTTGGAACATATTTTCTTTTCTTGCTTTCATTTTGTTTTTTCGACTAACGCCACTCTGATCTCGCATTTTAAACGCCATGTTCTTGTTTTCAGCTTGCAGAGTTTATATATATATTTTTTTGTTGTTTTTTTTTCAATTAAAACGTTTTTTTTTCTTATTTTAGTATTTTGCGAAAAATTTTCTATTCATTGTTTTTTTTTTTATAATTGTTTTAGTTTTTTGCAGTAATTTGTTTTTGTATTTTTTATATTTTAATTATAGAGCATTTCTTCTTCACGTTTTGTTTGACTGTTTTACCAGTTTTTGTTTTTGTTTTTGTTTTGAATTATAGACAATTTTTGTTTTACATTTCCAAGTTTTGCAATAAGTATTTGTTTTTTGTTTTGTTTTATTTTGTGTTTCTTATACATATATATTTAAATATTTGTTGTCACTTGTCTTGTCGTCTTGTTTCTGCTTTCTTAACTGTACTCTGCCGGTTGTTGTTGTTGTTGTTATTTCTTTGTTATCTTAACTTTCTCGCCATCGCTTTCGGATTTAGTTGTGGTTTGCTGAGCATTTTAAAAGAGAAAAATATATTATTTACTTTTTGTACGTGCAACTTAAAGTGTCCGTCTGTCTGTCCGCCGGTCCTTCATTTGAATTGTTTTGAATGCTTTGAATTTGCAGCCATTAAACTTCAGCTACATGGAGCAAGCCAACGTTAACGAATCGGGCAGATAACTGTACTTCGCCCTTCAGTCTAACAAAGCCAATTAAGCGAAACGCAACCGAAACCATAAAGAAGAAGTCGACAAAGTTCTCACCAACACCCAAAAACAGGAGGCCTACAAAATACTACAATTCAAAGGGTTTCGGTTTCGGCACTTAAAAAAAATATAGCCGAGAACAGAAATAATAAAATTATGAAAATAAAAGAAATAATTTATGTGTTAAGAAATAAATTTGAAAGTTAAAAAAAAAAAAGAAATAAATGAAAAATACACTAAAAACGATAACTAACAAAAATCAAGACTTTGAAGAGCTCTCGATCGTTTGCCAAAACCATTAAAGCCTGAAAAACTAACTCGCCTGCCGTCACTTCATCATTGTGGTTGTTGTTGTTGTTTTTTTTTTTTTTTTAGTATCAGTTTATTTACATAAATTTTATATAAGTAGCATGAATGAACTATAATATATAATTAAGATGATATATATAATTACGAAAAAAAAATTATTATATATAAATTGTTACGACAGTTTTTTTTTGTTGCGTGGATCGACCAATGAGAACGCGCGTGCCAGCGAAATGAAAAAAAAAAATATAAAAAAAAATCAACCGACAATAAACACGGAATGAGATTTTCTCCTTTGTTTTTTTTTACTATTATTTTTGGTACTCAAAGTTTGCATACATGTGTGTGTGTGTGTGTGTATGTGTTTGTTTGTGTGAGTGTGTTTAGCGTATAAGAGTATTTCGGTGCGACCGAATATGTTGCACAAAACAAATATAAAATAAATTTTTAATATTAAATAAAAAAAAAAATATATATATATATATGTATAATAAAAGTAGAATGATTTAATGCTTAAATACGCAAATCTTAGTTTGATTACGAGAGTTAGAGAGAGGGAGAGCGAAAAGAGTAGTGAGAAAGTATGTGTTAATACAAATAATAAAGAGAAAAACAAAAAAAATGTATATATATATATATAATATAATAAATCTTTCTTTTCTTTTGTCTCATTTTCGACCCGCGTCGCAAAAATGGGTTAATTGTTAAATATGCGTTAAACAACGACGAACGCTTTGTTGAACTTTCTTGTAATTTTTTTTTTTTGTTTTTGTTTTCAATAAATATTTTTGTTTTTTTTTTACGTTTTGTAAATATTAAACAATTGAAAAGACGACTTAAATTTAAAGCGCTTCAATTGCAATTCTTTAACTTCGTTTTTGTTACTTGTTGTTGTTGTTAGTTCTTCTTCTTTTCTGCCATGCTGAAGAGTCTTTGCTCGATGCATGTGCGCAAAAGGAAGCTGCTTGCTTTGTTGGCTTATGTAATATTTTTATAATTTGTTGGTTTTTTTCAACATGATTAAAATTAAATTCATTCATCGGTAATATTCTTTTTTTTGTTTTTTTTTTTTCATGGTTACAATGCTGAATTATGCTTTTTTAGTTTAATTAAATTTTTTTTTGTTGTTTTTGTTTTCTTAACGTTTCTTGTTTGCATTTCGTTTGCCATTCATGGACATTCAAAATCAATTCAAGTTGAATCTTTTTTCATTTGTTTAGTAATGTTTTTGTTTTCGTTTTTGTTTTTGTTTTTGTTTTTGTTTATACGTCAGCTCAGTTGTGTTCAGTTCAGTTACCTCGATTGGCGCCTGGGCCGGCGTTATTCGCATAGTATGGTTTGTTCATTTGTTGTGACTGGCCGCCGCCGCCATTGTTGTTGCCCGTGACCGCGGAGTTGCCGCCGCCGCCGCCGTTGGGACCACCAGGGCCGCCAACTTGCGGGCCATTGACGCCGCCGGCAGATGGATTGCCACCTGAACCGCCGCCGCCGCCGTTTCCTGTCACTTGACGCATGTTCTGCTGCCGTTGGCCTTGTGGACCACCGCCCTGTTGCTGTTGCACTTGTTGCTGCTGCTGTTGTTGTTGCTGCTGCTGCTGTTGTTGTTGCTGAGCTTGTGGATGCTGTGGATAGTTGTTTGGCCGTTGTATAGGCGTCGGATAGCGTCCCTGTCCGCCATTACCGCCGCCAAGCCCATTGCCACCGCCACCACCGCCATTGCCGCCCACTTGTGAGCCCGGTGGACCGCCGGAGCCGGGACCGCCGCCGCTACGTCCGAGCGAATTCATGCTTTGCCCATTGCCGCCGTTGCCAGCACCGCTGGCGCGTTGTTGAGCAGCTTGTTGCTGAGATTGTTGTTGTTGCTGCTGTTGTTGTTGTTGCTGTTGCATTACTTGATTCTGCAAGTCCCACTGTGCGGAAACAGAGAACCCTCATGGTCATTGTATATTCGTGCATGTTTGGGTTATCAATAAGGAATACTTACGCCGCCGTAGTTTTTGTGATGCGGTGGACTTGGCTGCGACTGCACCTGCTTGGCCAAGCCCAGGCTCATGTCGGCGCTCAGTGGACTCTTCAGTTGGCGACCCATCTATACAAGCATGACAAGTCACCGTTATTATATGAGTTACAGGGATAGGAAGAGAGCTGGTGTGGGGTGTATTCACTTACCGAATCCTGCAAGTGACTCTGTCCTTGACTGTTCTTCATGTACGCTGCGGCGGCCGCGTGTTGTTGTTGTGGCGTGGGGCCACCGCGGAACTGGTTGATCGTGGCCGCCGTCAGGAGCTGTGAGTTCATGAACGGCGTATTGAAGTTGCCCATTGTGTGCTGTGACTGTGGCCCTTGAGGCGGTCCGGGCGGACCGTTTGTGCCTGGCGGCGGTCCACCTTGATGGCCGGCATGTCCGCCATAGAGACCAGCTGCAGCGGCTGCCGCCAGACCATAGTTTTGTGCACCGCCACCGGCACCTTGCGGCGGTGGCGGACCGCCATAGAATGCCGGACCGTTTGGACCGCCAGCTGAATTCGAGTAATAACTGTTCGATTGCAATTGATGCGCGCCAGGCGGCGGACCAGTGGGTCCTTGCTGGGGATGCTGCGGCGGTCCAGGATACAGATTCATATACTGTTGCGCGGCCGCATAGGGACCGCCACCGCCGCCGCCCGTTTTCGAGCCGATCGCGCCAATTTGCTGGGACGAGGGCGGCGGCGGCTTGGCCGAGGCTACCGATGACATCATCGAACTGGAATTTGATGAGATAATTGTGACGGCAGCATTTGGATTATTGAGCTGTTGCGAGTTCGGATTGCCGAAGGGCGAAGGTCCGCCGCCGAGGCGGTATTGAGACGTCAGATTGGAATACATTTCGGGTGTGGGCGCCGTCGGTGGCATATTGGGCGGCGTCTGCATGGTGTATGCATTGAACGCGCCGCCGGCTGCGGCCGCAGCCGCTGCAGCTGATGCGCCATAGTGGCCGGGGAAACTGTGTGCAGCCGCTGCCACAGCGGCGGAATATGCCGGCGAGCGGCTTGAATGATCGAGTGAATGGAATGGAGCATAGAGACCGCCGCCCTGCGATGGCGGCGGTGGGGGCATTTGCGATGAGTTGAAGACAACTGCCGGCGGACTTGGTATTGTCGGTATGCCGCTGAACTGAGGCGAGGCCTGGTAGAAGGGCGCGGTTGCAGCGTGCAGTTGTTGTTGCTGCTGTTGTTGTTGCTGCTGCTGTTGTTGTTGCTGTGCCGCCGCTGCTGCCGACTGCTGCTGTTGCTGTAGACTGGGCGGTGGCGACATGCCCAGACCGCTGCCATGATGTTGTTGCATTTGTTGTTTGGCCTGCTGCTGCTGCTGTTGTTGTTGTTGCTGCTGCTTGACAGCCTCAGCGTTGCGTTGTTGCGCCTGTTGCTGTTGTGCGGGACTGACATAGCCACCGACGCCATCATCGACGCCGACACCGACGCCTGAGCCACCGAACTGCTGTTCCAAGGATGTTGCATCGAAAGGCGAGCCATGGCCGCCATAGCCGTGCTGCACGGGTCCCGGCGAGGAGAGCGCGTGATGCTGATGGTGCTGCATGTGCACGGCCGCATTGACCGCGTAGTGTGGCATTTGTTGTTGTTGCTGCTGCTGTTGCTGCTGTTGTTGTTGCTGCTGATGCTGGGACGCCACCGCGGCTACAAAGGAGGCGGCCGTCATATGCGAAGTGTTGTCGACGACCTCCAGTGTCGTCTGCTGCTGCTGGCCGCCCTGCTGCTGCTGCTGTTGTTGCTGCTGCTGTTGGTGCTGCTGCTGCTGTTGCTGCTGCTTCTGTTGCTGCGAAACGACAGCTTGTTGCTGCGCTGCTGTGGTAACGAATTGTTGTTGCTTCGCCTCAGCTGCCGTCATGGGCGTCTCCGACTCCCAGACCTTCTTCACGCTCGCTATCTTCATATTCAAATCGGCCGTGGTCAGATTATGCGGCGTCTGTTGCTGATGGCCCACCACCACGCTGGACGTGGAGGCTGCCACCGGTGCCACCGACACAGAGCCTGCCGAAGCGTGTGACACCGACTGCACCACACTGGACTTGTCCACAAGTCCATCGTTGCCGCCCACTTTGAGTGTTGGCTCGGCCGTGTCGCCGAACGTAAAGCCAAGTTTCATGTCTGTGCCATCATCCGTTCCCTTACCGCCGCCGCCGAACGACATGTGCGACAACGCGGTGGTCAACGTGTCCACGCTGCTGACCACCGACGGGCCACCCACGAGCGCATCGTTGACACGCTTCAGCGCACTCACCGATGCCACGGTGGCGGCGCTGTTGACGGCCGCGGCCGCCTGTTGCTGCTTGTAGTTCGTGTTCTCGAAGATTATCGTATTCACGGGCGCGCCGGCATCCAGGAGCAGGCCACCGGGCGTCTTGTCGCCCACGCCGCTGCCAATGGTGCCCAGTTTCGTCTTGTCAACGCCAAGGCCACCGACAACGCCACTGCTGTCAAGCACAGAGTGCAGCGACAGACCGCCAACGCCGCCGGCGCTCCGCTGTGGTCGTGCACCGACGCTGCTCAGGCTGTTGGCCGTCATATCGAGTTGCTTCTTCTTCAAATCATTACTGCCGACGCCGCCGACTTGTTGCACAGCCACTGCCTGTGCTTGTACGCCGCCAGCACCGAGCGACTTGAGGGCAGCGCCGCTGCCACCGCCGCTATTGCCGACGCCCAAGCCCGGCGGGGGCTTCGACACTTTCAGTCCTGCTGCGGCTGTGCCAGAGCCAATTGCCGTTGTTGCTATTGATGATGTGGATGTCGGTGCGCATGCACCGGCACTTGTTGCCAAGCTCGCATTTGTATCGAGTTTCTTGACGCCTCCGCCCATAACGCCACCACCGCCCAGCGCTGTTGCTGCAGCGCCAAGACGTTGGGGCTCTTTGCCGCTGTCCTTCTTGTTATCGGCTGCATCGCTGTCGCCGCCACCAGCCTTACCGCCGCCGGCACTTGTTTCCTTGCTGCCGCCGAACTGCTTGGGCGGTGAACCACCATGCTTCTTGTTGGCAGCATCGTTTGAGCCATCGCCACCGGCATTGCGTGACGATAATGTGGGACTCTGCTGCTTGTTGGACAGCTTATCATCGCCGGCAACGCCAGAGCCTTCCTTGATCTTGTGCAGACCTGCGCTCAGCGCCAGCTGGTTTTGCTTGGTCTTGTCCAAGTCACTGGCCGCTGTGAGGCCTGTTGTTGTTGACGATGATGACACGGTCGCCGTATTGCTGTCCGATTCAGAATTGCGTGACCGGTGATCATCGTAACCATGTCTGCCATATTGCCGGTTGCTCTGTTGGCCGCCACCTGACATGCGTTGGTCATTGCTACGCCGATAGCTGGAGCCATGCATGCCACCGCTACCGCCACGTTCGCCACCAATATTTGAGCTGCCACCGCCACGTCCACGCCGTGATGGCTCGCCGCGTGGCGCAAAGCCACTCTTTGAACCACCGCCGCCGCCGCTGTTATTACTCGTGCTAACACCGCTGCCGCCGGAGCCGCCGCCACCGCCGCCGCCGCTGCTGCCACCACCGCCCATATGCTCCTTGCGTGAGACCTTCGGACTGCGATCCGAACGTCTGCCACCGCTGTTATAGCAATTGTCGTCGTCTAAGCCCTGTTCGGATTGTTCGGATTCACTGGCGAAGGGGGGATGATCGTTATTGCTGCCGCCGCTGCCGTAGTAGTTTCGTCTTCCGCGATTACTCCAGTTACCACCACCTGCACCGCTGCGTCCACCACGATAACCAGTTCCGACTCCGCCAGCACCGCTCCCACCACCGCCATAAGTACGTGCATGGGTGTCTCGTCCGTCACGCGAATCACGCATATCGTCACGTGCTCGTCCACCACCACCACTTCCACTTCCAGCACCGCTGCCAACACCTGAACCCGTACGCGTATTGGCTCGCTTATTGTTACTGACACTGGCGCTGGCATGTGATTGTGATTGTGACTGTCCTGCTGTTGATCCACTGGCATGACTTACAACCGTTTTATCATCCAATGTTGCTCCACCAACAGCATCCTTTTTATTACTGCAGCCAGCCGATACGTTCGAGGGTATTGCGTTGTCTGTTTTATCACCGCTATTGTTTTCAAGCGCCGTTGCTGCCGTCACACCATGTGCTGCCGATGGCACAGATTTGTCGACTGTCGAAACCGTTGTCTTGTCATCAACATGTCGCCGCAGTATTTGCGTCGGCATTGCATCACATTCGCTGACGCGTTGCTGCTTGGCTGACTGCTGCATATGTTGCTGCTGCTGTTGCTGTTGTTGTTGTTGGCTGCCTGTTGCGCCACCGCCACCACCGCCAATTGGCTTCTCGCTCTCCTCACTCAGACTAGGCTGCTTGGTTGGTCGTTGTAATATCTTTATCTGCACCGATTCGTGGCTATGGTTTGACGATATGCTCTCCTCGCGGTGCCGCTTCATTTCGGCATCAGTTTGTTCCGCCCACGAGGAGGTTGAGTGCACATCAGCCTTGCTATCATGTATGTACTTATTGCTGCCGAATGTGTCGTCATTCGAGGAGACGCTCGTCTTTCGATGCGAGTTCTCAGAAATGCTGCGCGATATCGATTGTTGGCCACGTTGCTGTTGCGTATACTCGTCGCTGACGCGTGGGCCACGTGCAAAGCGCTGCTGCTGTGATGACGAAGACGATGACATTTGGCCATCATCGTCATCTCTGGCGCTGTCGTGTCTGTTACGACCGTAAGCGACGGCAGTGCTGCCGCTGCTGCTGCCACCGTTATTGCCACGTGCGTAGTTCGAGACACGGCCGCCGTTGCCATTACCACTGCTGCTGCCGCCGCCACCCTTCTGCAAATAACGTGAGTTCGCATCGAATGTTGAGCTCGCTGATGCTGACTTCTCGATGCTGCGCGGTTGTTGTTGCTGCTGTTGTTGACGCTGAAAACGTGGCGGTAAATTCGATTGAAAGTGTGTGGAAAATATCGGTTTGGCGCTGTAGTCGCCGCTACCGCCAGCTTGCGATCCACCACTGCCAGTCGTGCCCGAACTGGTCGATGTGCCACCACCGTTGCCGCCATTGCCACTCGCAGAGGATGTGCTGCCGCGTGGCCGTTCATAGCCGCCGCCGCCGTTGCCGCCACTGCGTCTTTGCTGATGCGCTTCATCGTCGTTGAGGCAATTTTGCTGCTGCTGCTGTTCACTGCTAGCACTGACGCTGCCAGCTGTGGCAGGCGTGGATTCACCACCAGCAGCGGCAGCAGCGTTGTTTGCTGCCTTCTTGTTACTCAATTTCAGTTCTAGTTCTTGTAGCTTTTTGGCCGCACCCTGTTTACGCTCCAATTCGCGACGCTCCTCTTCCTCCTTGCGCTGCTCACGAAGTCGCTCATAAACGCTCGCATCGAGCGGAATACCGCCACTGCCGATGACACTGCCGCCACCAGTGCTGCCACGATGTCCGTTCTGATGCCGTGACGGCGGCAGTTGCGTATCATCCGGTCCGTCGCCGGTAGCCAGCTCACGTTCGCTGCTATCCCGACTGCGCTGCCAAGACGATGATGCATTCACACCCGGCGCACTATTGCCGCTGGAGCTTGAGTGTTTACGCTGATCATTGATGGCGTTTTGGAATACTGCACGATCTTGTGGCTGTTGCTGCTTGGCGATGTTAAGGTGATGATGCTGCTGCTGCAGATGGTGATGATGATCGTCTATTGTTGACTCATCATCCGAGAAGGTTAACTTCTTTGTATAATCAAAGTCATCTTGCTTTGTCCAACTGTCATCCTTGGCAATTGCATTCAAGCGTTCCAAGTCCTCTTCGCGTATGATGGGCCTTTGCATCATTTGCGCCAGCTCCGGCTCGGTAACGAATTCTTTGTCTTTAGCGTTGCGGCCCGCCGTGCCATTGCCACCGGTGGTTGTGGTGCCACCATTGGCTTGCTGGTGTGCCGGTGTAACGCTGCCACCGCTACCACTGCCGCCGCCGCCACCACCTGTTAATGGTGGCGTTGACATTTGTGCCGGTCGTTTTGGAATTGCAGCTGCCGAGCGAAATGACGAGGACGACGACAAGGTTGTTGACGACGATGAGCCACCGCCGCCACCATTGTTACCAGCTGCGGCAGCCGCGACGGCCGCTGCAGACATTCTGTAGTCCATATGTCGTCCTTGATCTTTATTAATAATGCCATTGTGATACTTGGGCGGTGTCTGGTCACGTCCGCTGCTGGCTGCAGCTGTCACTGATGCTGACGATGACGAAGACACGACCGTCGCTGAGGCATTAGTGCCAACGGCGCCACTGCTTGGTAGTGGCGCGCCGCTACGCATGAATGACGGCATTAATGATAGAATTGGCAATGGTACTGTTGGACCACTATTGCCATTACCACCATTACCGCCACCGGCGCCTCCGACGCCACCGCCAACACCACCGATGTTCTGTTGGTGGCCCTGGACCTGTAGGTTCGATGCGTTTTCGGCGGCTCCTTTGGCTGCTTTCTCCTGTTGCTGTAACCAAGCGGCAGTATCGTTTTGTGGACGCAAACTGACTTCGTTGAATTCGCGTTGTTGCTGTTCGCTGTTGTTGTTGCTGTTGTGATGGCCTCCGCCGCCGCCGCCGCCGCCGATATTGTTCGCATAACGGTAACCGTCGCCACCGACGTCGTCGTTGCCATCTCTGTAATTGTTTGCGTCGCGATGATGATGATAATGCTGTTGTTGCTGCTGGTGTCGTCCGCCACCATGTTGTTGATAATCGCCGCCACCGCCACGTTGGTTTTGATTGTGGTGATGGTGCTGTTGCTGCTGATGATGGTAGTGATTGTTCTGATTCTGATGATAATGTTGTTGCTGCTGTTGTGTATGATGATGCTGTTGCTGCTGGTGCTGGTGCAAATGATGCTGTTGCTGTTGATGATTGGCAGAACCATGATGATGATGATGATCCTTCTTGCGATCGTTCTGACCGCCATTTCCGCCGCCACCAACGGTGCCATCTAATGTCGGAAATTCGTATTGGAACTGTGCACTCTGATAATGTGGCACCACCAAGCCCGACTTGCCACCGCCAGCTGTATGCCCACCGCCGCCAATGCCACGCTCGTTGCCTGTCGTTACAGCAGACCATGATTTCGGTGAATTCACGTGCTGATTGCTATGATGTCCTAGTGTTGTATTGCGTAATTGTATGCCGCCGCTGCTGCCTCCAATGACAACGTTATTCACGCTATTGCCGCCGCCGCCGCTGTTGCTGCTATTGACGTTCGATGCGTTTGTTGAATTGTTTATTAGTTTACTGCCAACACCGACAACGTTTGTGTTCAATGCTACTATGTGCTTGTTATTGGTGTTGTTCGTATTATTATTGTTATTGTTGTTGTTACTGCCGCTGCTAGTAGTGTTGTTATTGCTGTTGGCGCTATTGTTGTTGCTGCCAAACAAATTAGCTTGCTTGCTATTGTGACCGCTGCTGCTGCTGTTGCTGACGCTGTTGTTCACGTTGTTATTGTTATTATTATTATTGGTGTTCTTGCCGATGCCGCTGCTACTGTTGCTGTTAGTGCTGTTGATGCTACTGTTGTTAAGTTGATGGCTGCCTGCCGTCGTTGATGACTTTTGTCCACTGCCGCTATTGCCTAACAGAGATGGGAATTTAGTAAGCGTTAGTTTTATATTTCTTTAACTTGTGAGATGTGTAAAATAAGAGACATACACCACATACACCAAATGGCATATCTAGATATATGTATTTATGTAACGCACCTTCAACACCTGATGTTGCAATCAAATTGTTATTGGTAATCGGTGCACTAGTTGATGTTGTTGTTGTTGTTTCAGCTTTTAGGGATGGCAAATTGGCTGGTGGTCGCCTTGCGGACGGCACTTTGCCCAAACTTTGCATTCCATGTTTACGTGGCACTTGATTCTTTTGTGCGGATGGTTCACTCGTGTCGCCCTTTTTATACAAATAAACGAGAAGCATTCATTAATTAATAATTTCGTTTTCTTTTTTTTTCAATACCAATGAAATTATAGTAGTCTTTGATGTTTGATTCTCACAAATAAAATATTATAATTTACTTACACGGCTATTCTTGTACATGCGATTTATATCCAACGCTGAGAATTTGGGCTTGGCATTTCGCTCTCCCCTACTTCCCCCCAGTGTACTCATGCTGCCAGTAGATCCTCATTAGCGTTAACTGCCGCCTCCGTACCTCACTACTCTCAACACAGTGGTCGAGCGTATTCAGAGTAAGTTGGTGCGGTTGACAAATTGTGTTAACTGAAAGCGTTTTTAATTCGCTTCACAAAATACTATTTAATTCTCGATGATGTCGGAAAAACGACGTTTACAACGGTATTTGACGTCTGTTACTGCTGTTGCTTGTCAAATGAATGACCCAGTGTTGTTATCTCTTTTTCTGTCGAGTTGAGTTGCCTTGGCCTAAGCTCGTACTTGCTTAAGAAATATTATCTTCCCTTTTTCACTTCTTCTTCACCCTTAAGTTGTGTTGTTTGTGCCGCCGCAGGCTAAAAAGCACTCGCTGCTAAAACTTTGCTTTTATATGTGTTTGCAAGTCCTTTGTTTTTGTATTTTTCGTGTTTGTATTCTTCTTATTTTTTTTTTGTGTTGCAGCAGCAGCACAATTTAGGCTATGATCAGCCTGCAAGCACGATGTGTAAAAAAGGGGGAGCTTATACCCGTTGCTGCAGTTGCTAGGATGTCTTCCTTCGTTGTCAAACACTACGCCTGCTTTATCCTGTTTGCTTGTATTTCTGTTTCTTTTTTTTGTATTTCTTCTATTTGTTACAAGTGTTGTTTGTTGTTGTTGTCGGCAACCAACAACGTTGCTCAGCTTCAAACTTTTGCTTGAGTCTTTTTCTTTTTTTTTTTCGTTTTATATTAAACGCCTTCGCAAAGATATTTTCTTTGTTGTTTTTTTTTTTTTGTTTGTATGGACAGTAGTAATAGTTGTAATTTATTTAGTGCTCAGTCTTCTAAATATCTGCAAATGTAAAGATTTAAAAAGAAAAAAAAAAATGAATTAAAACATTTTACACACATATATTTCGTAAATTTTTTTTCTTTATATTATTTGTTTTGGTTGGCGCACCGGTTAACGGCAACGCGTAAGCGCAGCACGTGCGCGAGCAAGACAACTACACTAACTGCATTGGAGCAGCAAGCAGCTTCACATTATTTGAGAATGTGTGTGTGTGTTTGTATGCCGCTGTATGCGTACGTGCGTGAGCTGTGAAAAATGCGGTGGCGTCCACCAGACAAATATACGAACAATGGCGTACAAAATGAATAAGAATTCATATTAAAATACAATTTTCCATTTCATTTCATCAACTATAAAACATTTAACCCATTTACCATGAGCAATTATCACACATGAAAATTTAAATAAACATAAATTGTACAATTAATGCACGAAGGAGCTGCAATAACAAAAATCAAATGCATAATTTTTTTCTTGATCTCTTAGTGAACATTTCTTTTTTTGCACGCTACACACACATGCATACAAGCAGACAGCACAAACGTGCACATATACAAATGGCTCGTACGCACACTCTCATGCAGTTTGGTTGTATTCAGTTATTATTTAATCGAAATTATTAATGTTCGCCTTGAAGGCTTTGTACATTTTTCCAACACTTTCTAGTTTTAATTGTTTTATTATTATTCTTAATAGGTAACATGATTTTTTTTTCATTCAATGACTTTTCACCGCGCACACACACATACACACATGTACACAATTGAAACACACACAAATATACATTTTCTAGGCAACGATCTCCACACGCACGAAGAAGCAGCGCATCGAAGAACAAACACGAATCGAGCATTGAACGCAAAACGTCGCCGCAACTGCGGATTCGCCGTCACTTTGCCAATTCTCGGCTTACCTCGAGAGCGAATACGTACGAAAGAACGAAGGAAGATACAAAAAAGTCTTAAATGAAACTATTGAACAAATGTAATCTCACAGCTTAATGAACAATTTATACAGAATTTAGCACATAAAACACTTGCTAAACTTTAGTTACAGTCTTGAACACACGCCACACACGATACACAAGCAAAGCAATTAGTAAATTTCTGTTTAAATTTTAATTTGTATTACGTTCGCGTTTTTTGCTTGGCAGTCATTCTTCTTCGCCTTTTTTCTTTCGCCGTGCCGTGCGCGCAGCGTTGCCGTATCGGTTTGCACAGGGATTTGCAGAACTGCCACATGGCTGAGTTGACGTCAAACTGTCTTTATATTCGTGCATTTAATAACAAATTTAGTGTTTTATATTTGTATTACGCAGTAAAAATTGTAATTATATATTTACTACAGTCCCAACTATAGATGTTAAGGAAAACAGTAGCACCCACACAGTGATTGATGCACTGTCTCACAAACAAAAAATATGGCAGCACTTCTACACGGTCTCAGGCTAAAAAGCCGAAAAGTGCACAATGCATTGCACTGCATGTAAGTAAGAGCGAGCGAACCATACATATGTATGAATGTGTGAGTGTGTATGCATATGTATATAGTGCTTACCCTTTCGCTCAAACGCCGCAATACACTTGCGCGACACTTACTCAACACACACATACAACGTCGTGAGCAGCGCAGTTCGTTGCTCCCTTTTTGCTTTCGTTCACTTTTCGTACAATCGAAGCATGTAAATTGCAAATTCAGTTGCCGCTGCTGATTTTGTTTGTCAGAGTTGTCAAATGTGTTGCAAGTTAGCAAAAAAAAAAAAAACAAAACAACAAACAAAGGGAAAACACACTAAACAAAAGCAGTTGTAACTAACTTTGTTTTTATTGTAGCTGCTCACGACGTTGTATGTGTGTGTTGAGTAAGTGTCGCGCAAGTGTATTGCGGCGTTTGAGCGAAAGGGTAAGCACTATATACATATGCATACACACTCACACATTCATACATATGTATGGTTCGCTCGCTCTTACTTACATGCAGTGCAATGCATTGTGCACTTTTCGGCTTTTTAGCCTGAGACCGTGTAGAAGTGCTGCCATATTTTTTGTTTGTGAGACAGTGCATCAATCACTGTGTGGGTGCTACTGTTTTCCTTAACATCTATAGTTGGGACTGTAGTAAATATATAATTACAATTTTTACTGCGTAATACAAATATAAAACACTAAATTTGTTATTAAATGCACGAATATAAAGACAGTTTGACGTCAACTCAGCCATGTGGCAGTTCTGCAAATCCCTGTGCAAACCGATACGGCAACGCTGCGCGCACGGCACGGCGAAAGAAAAAAGGCGAAGAAGAATGACTGCCAAGCAAAAAACGCGAACGTAATACAAATTAAAATTTAAACAGAAATTTACTAATTGCTTTGCTTGTGTATCGTGTGTGGCGTGTGTTCAAGACTGTAACTAAAGTTTAGCAAGTGTTTTATGTGCTAAATTCTGTATAAATTGTTCATTAAGCTGTGAGATTACATTTGTTCAATAGTTTCATTTAAGACTTTTTTGTATCTTCCTTCGTTCTTTCGTACGTATTCGCTCTCGAGGTAAGCCGAGAATTGGCAAAG
>JBAMBP010001273.1:0-59047 GCA_037044515.1 Phortica magna
AGTTGTTGAAGAGGAATTGTAACGGTGTTAGTCAGGGGTACTACCATGGACACCGGAGCATCAAGCAGTTTTGTAAGTGGACGCCTGGTTTCTACGGCGCTAGTTCCGCCCTGAAGAACTACTCAATCAACTTTGGCTCTTCCTTGGACTCCTTTAAGCCAGAAGGGAAGCGAACGCTTAAAACTTGATGTTACAGAGCATCAGAGAAGGAGGATGTTTCTGCCCACCATAACGGAGCAGTTGGACGTGGAAGTGTGTTCGATATCTAAGCCGCGCTGTGCACAGAAAGATGGTTAGTGGTTGGAGGACCCACAGGGTCCTCTTTGGTAATAGCGCCACTCAGAGAGAGAGGTTGAAGAGGAATTGTAACGGTGCTGGTCAGAGGTTTACCCATGGAGACTACCATGG
Source organism: Phortica magna (assembly GCA_037044515.1). NCBI lineage: Eukaryota > Metazoa > Arthropoda > Insecta > Diptera > Drosophilidae > Phortica > Phortica magna. The sequence goes on from JBAMBP010001273.1 coordinate 409, forward strand.
ACACCGGAGCAGCAAGCAGTTTTGTAAGTGGTCGCCTGGTTTCTACGGCGCAAGTTCCGTCCCTGAAGAACTACTCAATCAACTGTGGCTCTTCCTTGGACTCCTTTCGGTCAGGAGGGAAGCGAAGGCTGGAAACTTGGTGTTACAGAGCAGCAGAGACGGAGGATGTTGCTGCCCTCCATAAAGGAGCAGCTGGAAGTGGAAGAGAGTTCGATATCTAAGCCGCGCCACGCACAGAAAGATGGTGAGGGATGGGAGGACTCACAGGGTCCTCTTTGGTAATAGCGCCGCTCAGAGAGAGTGTTGAAGAGGGATTGTAACGGTGCTGGTCTGGGGTACTCCATGGTGGCTACAGTGGACACCGGAGCAGCAAGCAGTTTTGTAAGTGGTCGCCTGGTTTCTATGGCGCTAGTTCCTCCCTGAAGAACTACTCAATCAACTGTGGCTCTTCTTTGGACGCCTTTCGGTCAAGAGGGAAGCGAAGGCTAGAAACTTGGTGTTACAGAGCAGCAGAGACGGGTGATGTTGTTGCCCACCATAAAGGAGCAGCTGGTAGTGGAAGAGAGTTCGATATCTAAGCCGTGCTACGCACAGAACGATGGTGAGGGGTGGGAGGACCCACAGGGTCTTCTTTGGTAATAGCGCCGCTCAGACAGAGTGGTGGTATAGGGATTGTAACGGTGCTGGTCTGGGGTACTCCCATGGAGGCTACCGTGGACACCGGAGCAGCAAGCAGTTTTGTAAGTGGACGCCTGGTTTCTACGGTGCTAGTTCCTCCCTGAAGAACTACTCAATCAACTGTGGCTCTTCTTTGGACTCTTTCGGTCAGGAGGGAAGCGAAGGCTGGAAACTTTGTGTAACAGAGCAGCAGAGACAGGGGAATGTTGCTGCCCTCCATAAAGGAGCAGCTGGAAGTGGAAGAGAGTTCGATATCTAAGCCGCGCCACGCACAGAAAGATGGTTAGAGGTAGGGAAGACCCACAGGGTCCTCTTTGGTAATAGCGCCGCTCAGACAGAGTGGTGGCAGAGGGATTGTAACGGTGCTGGTCGGGGGTACTCCCATGGAGACTACCGTGGACACCGGAGCAGTACAGCAGTCTTGTAAGTGGATGCCTGGTTTCTACGGTGCTGATTTCCTCCCTGAAGAACTACTCAATCAACTGTGGCTCTTTCTTGGACGCCTTTCGACTAGGAGGGAAGCGAAGGCTGGAAACTTGGTGTAACAAAGCAGCAGAGACAGAGGATGTTGCTGCCCTCTATAAAGGAGCAGCTGAAAGAGGAAGAGAGTTCGATATCTAAGCCGCGACTCTCACAGAAAGCTGGTGAGGGGTGGGAGGACCCACAGGGTCTTCTTTGTTAATAGCGCCACTCAGACAAAGTGGTTGTAAAGGTATTGTAACGGTGCTGGTCAAGGGTACTCCCATGGTGGCTACCGTGGACACCGGAGCAGCAAGCAGTTTTGTTAGTGGTCGCCTGGTTTCTACGGCACTAGTTCTTTCCTGAAGAACTACTCAATCAACTGTGGCTCTTCATTGGTCTCCTTTCGGTCAGGAGGGAAGCGAAGGCTGGAAACTTGGCTTTACAAAGCAGCAGAGACGGGGTGTTCACGCAGCAGCGTGTACATTAAAATCTATTATCGCGGACCAGCGACTGATAGACGCCAAGGCTATCTGGTGACCGCACGATTGTCACATCCAGCAATACTTTGTTTGTTTAGGATCGACAATACAGCAGTAAAATTTGATCATGGCTACACACAGGTCCACGAAGGCGAACAACAAACTATTTTTAAGATAACGCTGAGTCTTACAAACTCAGCGATAGCATGATTAAATTTAAGACCAACGCGTAGTCTTACAAACCTCGTGATAGTATAAATAGGAATAAGATAACGCTGCGCCTTACAAGCGCAGTGATAGTATAAATAGAATTAAGATAACACTGCGCCTTACAAACGCAGCATAGCATTAAGGGTTGAAAATACTTAAATAAAAAGAGGCAGCTCGCAAGAGCTGCATGTTAGAATATCTTTCATCAGTAAAGTGTACGCACGCATTTTAGTGTATACATTTTTTGGTCCTTCGAGTCTTAAAAATCTGCAAACCTACCAAAGCGAGCGTTTCTGTGGCCTTCAAACAACAGAAAGTGAAGTGATTTATAAACAATTAATTGAAACTAAAATTTTCTTTGACTAACCACCACTAGCTGTGAGTCGAGGCACAGTACGATCAACCAGGCGATCAAAACAAAAACACCTCCAACGGGTTAAGTCAATTTGAAAATTAGTGAAAATGTTGTCCGAACACACCTTAGAGCTGTTAAAGAAGCAAACTGCAGTACGCGACCAAATTCTGAAGGCAGTAGCGAAGAAAGGAAATGCATCCATCGTGCAAAAGTTGGCAGATGAATTTGCTGTCCATAACACGACGCTATTAAAAATCGGTATCGTTGACCATCAATATTTCAATGAAAGAATATATGAGGGAACAATGGCCATCATCCGAACATATTTGGATTCGGAGATGAAGGTCGAAGTTGCCGGCCAAGCCAAAAAAATCAATCAACCGATGCCTCAGGAAAAACGGACAGAAGGGAAATGGTGCACGTCAGACCTGGTACATCTAAAGACATAGATGATCATCAGGCAGATGCATCACAACGGACCCCAAGTCCAGTTGACAAAATGGTAGAACTTGTGGATATAAGAGCAGAAAAGGTAAGGCAATACATACAAAAAGTGAATGCCTGCCTAGATCAAAACGATTTGGAAAACATCCTTTCCACAAAGAACAAATGAAGTTCCTGTGGTCAAAAGTGCAGTCAGCGCTCACCCAACTTAAGGCAAAATACGAGAGATTTGCCTTTGATGTTAACGAGATCGATGACTTAGAAAATGAAGTTCACTTTCTATCTGTAAAGATTGATGGAAAAACAAAGGACTGGCAAAACAAAAAAGAAGAAACGCCCGAGCTACCTAAAGCGGATCTTCATCATTTTATTGGAAATCCCAAAGAGTGGCCAACGTTTTTCGAAATTTCTCTTTTCTTCTTTCAAGAAAAGATATCAGCGACATTAAAAAGCTGAACTTCTTAAGAGCTTGCCTCAAAGGAGAAGCCAAAACTGTCGTTGGACACTTACTGGTTGGGTCGGCAGCTAACTATAAAGCGGCGTGGGAGCTAATATGCAAGCGCTATGAAAATCAGCGCAAAATATTTGCCGACCGCTTCAACCAGCTAATGGACTTGGAATTGCTGAAGAACAATGATGAAGGCAATATCCGAAAGTTCTTGGACACAGCAAGAGAGAACATATACATCATAAAAGAAAAAATTGGTGAAGATTCTGATGTATTGTTCGCTCAGATTTTGCTGCGACGTTTTTCAACTGGAGCCCTACAACTTTACGAGACACATGTAAAAAAGGCCAGGGAAATTTAGTCCTTGCAAGACGTGCTGGGATTTATTGAGCAGTAACATACCTCAATAGACTCAGTTCAAAATAATGCCATCTACAAAGAAGCTCAGAAATCGACCAACAGAAGATGTCGTTTTTGCCAGATAGATGGGCATGACATAGCCAGATGCCGAAAATTTAAGGCTGAGCCAATTGGATCACGCAGAGATCTTGTGAGTAAAAGCTCTCTGTGCTTCAAATGGTTAGGTGCTAATAGCTTAAAAGATTGCAAAAAGAATTGGACATGCAATCGCTGCTCTAAAGCCCATAACAACTTGCTTCATGATGATGGAGGAAGAAAGCAGGTCGTAACGAGTACTTGCTTAAACCAAAATAAAGAGCATGATACGTTACTGGCCACGGCGCTGATTCTAGTAAAAAATAAAACTGGAAATTATGAGCAGTTGAGAGCGCTAATTGATGGTGGTTCACAAAAAACACTGATATCAGAGGAAGCGGCACAACTTTTGAAACTCCGGAGGACTAAAAGTAATGTGGAAGTCCAGGGGATTTCAGACTGTGTCGACGTCATCAAAAACAGTGTATGTTTGAATATAAAACCAAGGTTTGCAAGCAGTTTTGAAATCACAGCGCAAGCCTTGGTACACCCAAAACTGCAAAGAGCTCTACCGATCAAGAAAATAGACTTGGATGTCAAAAAAGATTGGAAGGGTTGCGAACTGGCAGACCCATACTTCAATGAACCCAGCAGGATTGATGTAATTATTGGCGTTGACCTGCTAACATCAATCATGCTGGAAAAAATTAAAAAAGTCAACGAGACCTTGGGTCAAAAAACTAAGCTGGGATTAATTATCTCCAGCAGCATATCCAGAGCTTCGACTAACAAGGTCATCAGCGCAGCTACAACAATAAACTTAGCTAATCTCGAGCGCTTTTGGGAGTTGGAAAGTGATGCCAGCGAAACAGAAGAAAACGCTGAGTATGAAGATATCCTAAAAAAATCGGATATCGGAGCGGATGGCACTAACTTTGTGGGAGCAGCCAGAATATTGGACAAAGAGCTCGTCGACGCGGTAAAAAGAAACAACAACCTGGCGCCGGTTCTCGAAAAAGAAGGCATTCGTTGGCACTTTATCCCGCCGGCAAGCCCCCACATGGGAGGTTTATGGGAAGCTGGAGTTAAGTCGGTGAAACACCATTTAAGACGAGTCATCGGCGAAAACAGTTTCACCTTCGAAGAGTTCACAACGTTGCTATGTCAAATTGAGGCAGTGTTGAACTCACGACCCCTGCTTAATTTAATTCACACGACCACAGAAGAAGTAAATAGAAACTTTAAAATGGACACCGATGAAATAAATAGGATGCAGAATACAATGAAGGAGAATTTCCTTATCTTCAAAGAAGCTATAAGATTTTTCATGCTGGTAAATCAAGTGCGGAACTGGATGGACGAAACACAAAAACTTCAATCCGCAGCCCTTACGCTTGTAACGGATATTAATCAAGAAAAACTACACCTCTCCCTGATTGAACCGAACAAGATGTTGGCAGAGATTGACAAAATTCAGCACAAACTGCAGAGGAACCAGCTTCTACCAGTGGAAACTCAGAAAATTACACTTGATATACAAGCTAATGAAAGCCCAGGCAATATTCAAGGATAACGTGCTTATAATTGACGCAAGGCTGCCCATCTATGTAAACCAGCATGCCAGTGTCTTCATGACTGTGCCACTTAAAATCAATGAAGAGATGTAGATTCCGCAAATTCAAACGGAATTCCTTATACATAGCACCGAGCTTAACGCATACCACCACATGACAGACTCAGAGGTGAATCGCTGTCAGCATGAAAATAAGGACACATGGCTATGCGAAGGAAACTGAGCATGGAAAGATGAAAATGACCGTAGTTGTGAGGTATCGCCAATAAAGCCGAGCAACAAGCAGTTATGCCAAATGGTTGAATACACAGGAAATGTGTATTACAAAAGTCTGAATGGGAAAAACCGCTGGCTTGTTAAAACATTTAAAAACACGTCAGCTCACATGGCATGCGGAGATTACCATAAGGTGGTTATACTGCCGAGCCTCGGAATTTTGGATGTACTTGATGGATGCACGACTAGAATAACTGATATTACCATTATCACTCCACAAGTAATAACGTCGACTGACACAGCAACATTTGCTCCGCGTATTCTAAAAGTTCTAGACGAAAAGGAACCTTGGACTTCAACCTCTCTCCACGACGTCGTAGTCAATAACTCGAAGGAATTACAACGCGTACAACAAGGCCTTAAAAAACTGGAAAGCACCAGGGTGCGCATCGAGGATCTGGAGTTTCACACTGCGAATGGACACATATCGTTAGGCTTGGTGATAATCATGATAGCTTCAGTAATCATTCACGCGATTAAAAGAGGAATCGGAGACAGGAGCTACTAGCTGTCGTGTTTCCTGGGCCCCCGCAGAATGTTCACGCAGCAGCATGAACATAAAAATCTATTATCGCGCACCAGCGACTGATAGACGTCAAGGCTATCTGGTGACCGCACGATTGTCACATCCAAAACTTTGTTTGTTTAGGATCGACAATACAGCAGTAAAATTTGATAATGGCTACACACAGGTCCACGAAGGCGAACAACAAACCATTTTTAAGATAACGCTGAGTCTAACAAACTCAGCGATAGCATGATTAAATTTAAGACCAACGCGTAGTCTTAAAAACCACACGATAGTATAAATAGGAATAAGATAACGCTGCGCCTTACAAGCGTTTAGCATTAAGGGTTGAAAATACTTAAATAAAATAATAAAGTAATAGCGCCGCTAATACAAAGAGGTGGAATAGGGATTTAAACGGTGCTGGTCTGAGGTACTCCCATGGTGGCTACCGTGGACACCGGAGCAGCAAGCAGTTTTGTAAGTGGTCGCCTGGTTTCTACGGCACTAGTTCTTTCCTGAAGAACTACTCAATCAACTGTGGCTCTTCATTGGACTCTTTTCGGCCAGAAGGGAAGCGAAGGCTGGCAACTTCGTGTTACAGAGCAGCAAAGACGGGGGATGTTGCTGCCCTCCATAAAGGAGCAGCTGGAAGCGAAAGAGAGTTCGATATCTAAGCCACGTCACATACAGAAAGATTATGAGGGGTGGGAGGACTCATAGGGTCCTCTTTGGTAAAAGCGCCGCTCAGACAGAGGTGGTGGCATAGGGATTGTCACGGTGCTGGTCGGTGGTACTCCCATGGAGACCACCGTGGACACCGGAGCAGCACGCAGTTTTGTAAGTGGTTGCTTGGTTTCTACGGCGCTAGTTCCTCCCTGAAGAACTACTCAATCAACTGTGGCTCTTCCATGGACGCCTTTTGGCCAGGAGGAAAGCGAAGGCTGGAAACTAAGTGTTACAGAGCAGCAGAGACGGGGGGTGTTGCTGCCCTCCATAAGGGAACAACTGGAAGCGAAAGAGAGTTCGATATCTAAGCCCGCCGTGCACAGAAAGATGGTAAGGGGGGGTGGACTCACAGGGTCTTCTTTGGAAATAGGGCCGCTCTGGCAAAGTGGTTGTGGAGGGATTTTAACAGTGCTGTTCAAGGGTACTCCCATGGAGACTACCGTGGACACCGGAGCAGCACGCAGTTTTATAAGTGGCTGCTTAGTTTCTATGGCACTAGTTCCTCCCTGAAGAACTACTCAATCAATTGTGGCTCTTCTTTGGCCTCCTTCTGGCCAGAAAGAAAGCAAAGGCTGGGATCTCTGTGTAACAGAGCAGCAGGGACGGGGAATGTTGCTGCCTTCCATTAAGGAGTAGCTGGATGGGGAAGAGAGTTCGATATCCGAGCCGGGTCGTGCACAGAAAGATGGTGAGGGGTGGAAGGACACACAGGGTTCTCCTTGGTAATAGCGCCGCTCAGACAGAGAGGTGGTAGAAGGATTAAAACGGTGCTGGTCTGGGAAACTCCCATATTCGCTACCGTGGACGCCAGAGCAGCACGCAGTTTTGTAAGTTGTTTCCTGGTTTCCAAGGCGCTGAATCCCCCTGAAGAATTACTCAATAAACTCTGGCTCTTCTATGGACTCCTTTCGGCCATAAGGGAAGAAAATGCTGGCAATTACGATTAACATAGCAGCAGAGACGGAGAATGTTTTTGCCCTCTATAAAGAAGCAGCTGGATGTGGAAGAGAGTTCATTATCTAAGCCGCGCCGCGCAAAGAATGATGGTGAGGGGTGGGAGCACTCACAGGGTCCTCTTTGGTAAAAGCGCTGCTCAGACGGAGTTGTGGTAGAGGGATATTAACAGTGCTGGACAGGGGTAATTGCATGCTGGCTAACGTGGACACCGGAGCAGCAAGCAGCTTTGTAAGTGGTCCCTTGGTTTCTACGGCGCTAGTTCCTCTCTGAAGAACTAATCAATCAACTGTGGCTGTTCCTTGGACGCTCTTCGGCCAGGAGGGAAGCGAAGGCTGTAAACTAAGTGTTACAGAGCAGCAGATACGGGGGATGTTGCTGCCCACCATAAAGGAGCAGCGGGAAGCGGAAGATTGTTCGATATCTAAGCAACTTCACGCACAGTAATATTGTGACGGGTGGGAGGACTCACAGGGTCCACTTTGGTAAAAGCGCCGCTCAGACTGAGTTGTGGTAGAGGGATTGTAACAGTGCTGGTCTCAGCTACCCCAATGGTGGCTACCGTGGACACCGGAGCAGCAAGCAGCTTTGTTAGTGGTCGCCTGGTTTCTACGGCGCTAGTTATTCCCTGAAGAACAACTCAATGAACTGTGGCTCTTCCTTGGACGCCTTTCGGCTTGGAGGAAGCGAAGGCAGGAAACTTAGTGTTACAAAGCAGCAAAGAGAGGGGCTGTTTCTGTCCTCCATAAAGGAGCAGCTGGAAGCGAAAGAGAGTTCGATATCTAAGCCGTGCCACGCTCAGTAAGATTGTGTGGGGTGGGAGGACTCATAGGGTCCTCTTTGGTAAAAGCGCCGCTCCGACTGAGTTGTGGAAGAGGGATTGTAACACTTCTGGTCTGAGGTACTCCCATGGTGGGTACCGTGGACACCGGAGCAGCAAGCAGCTTTGTAAGTGGTCGCCTGGTTTATTCGGCGCTAGTTCCTCCCTTAAGAACTACTCAATCAACTGTGGCTCTTCCTTGGACGCGTCGTGGTCAGGAGGGAAGCGAAGCCTAGAAACTTAGTGTTACAGAGCAGCAGTGACGGGGGATATTGCTGCCCTACCATAAAGGAGTAGCTGGAAGCGAAAGAGAGTTCGATATCTAAGCCGTGCCGCGCTCAGTAAGATTGTGTGGGGTGGGAGGACTCATAGGGTCCTCCGCGCGACGCACAGAAAGATGGTTAGGGGTGGAAGGACCCACAGGGTCCTCTTTGGTAAGAGCGTCGCTCAGACAGAGTTGAGGAAGAGGGATTGTAGCGGTGCTGGTCAGGGGTACTCCCGAGGTGGGTACCGTGGACACCGGAGCAGCACGCAGTTTTGTAAGTGGACGCCTGGTTTCTGCGGCGCTAGTTCCACCCTGAAGAACAACTCAATCAACTGTGGCTCTTCCATGGACTCCTTTCGGCCAGAAGGGAAGCGAAGGCTGCGAACTTGATGTTACAGAGCATCAGAGACGGAGGATGTTTCTGCCCTCCATAACGGAGCAGTTCGACGTGGAAGTGAGTTCGATATCTAAGCCGCGCCGTGCACAGAAAGATGGTTAGTGAAAGGAGGACCCACAAGGTCCTCTTTGTGAGTGGTGCCGTTCTGACAGAGTGGGGGTGCTGGTCTGATGTACTCCCATGGTAGCAACCATGGACTTCGGAGCAGCATTCAGCTTTGTAAGTGGACGCCTGGTTTCTATGTCACTAGTTCCTCCTTGAAGAACAACTCAATCATCTGTGGCTCATCCTTGGACTCCTTTCGGCAAGAAAGGACTGTGACTCTTCCTTAGAATTCTGTCGACCAGAAGGGAAGCAAAATCTGCAAACTTGGTAATGCTGAGCAGCAGAGACGGGCGATATTGCTGCCCTCCATAAAGGAGCCACTGGTTGTGGAATAGAGTTTGATATCTAAGCCGCGCCACGCACAGAAAGATGGTTAGAGGTGGAAGGATCCACAGGGTCCTCTTTGGTAATAGCGCCGCTCAGAGAAAGTGGTTGAAAAGGAATTGTAACGGTGCTGGTCAGGGGGACTCCCTTGGTGGCTACCGTGGACACCGGAGCAGCAAGCAGTTTTGTAAGTGGACGCCAGGTTTCTACGGCGCTGTTCCGCCCTGAAGAACTACTCAATCAACTTTGGCTCTTCCTTGGACACCTTTCGGTCAGGAAGGAAGCGTAGGCTGGAAAATTGTTATTACAGAGCCGCAGAGACGGAGGATGATGCTGCCCTCCGTAACGGAGCAGTCGGTCTTGGAAGTGGGTTCGATATCTAGGCCGCGCTACGCACAGTAAGATGGTTAGGGGTGGAAGGACCCACAGGGTCCAAGCAAGAAGTTTTGTAAGTTGACGCCTGGTTTCTACGGCGCTACTTCCTCCCTGAAGAACTATTCAATCAACTGTGGCTCTTCCTTGGACTCCTTTCGGCCAGGAGGGAAGCGTAGGCTGGAAAATTGTTATTGCAGAGCCGCAGAGACGGAGGATGATGCTGCCCTCCATAACGGAGCAGTCGGTCGTGGAAGTGGGTTCGATATCTAGGCCGCGCTACGCACAGTAAGATGGTTAGGGGTGGAAGGACCCACAGGATCCTCTCTGGTAATAGCGCCGCTAAGCGAGAGGTGTTGAAGAGGGATGGTAAAAGTGCTGGTCAAGGGTACTCCCATGGAGACTACCGTAGACACCGGAGCAGCAAGTGGTTTTGTAAGTTGACTCCTGGTTTCTATGGCGCTACTTATTCCCTGAAGAACTATTCAATCAACTGTGGCTCTTCCTTGGACTCCTTTGGGTCAGAAGGGAAGTGTAGGCTGGAAGCTTGTTGTTACAGAGCCGCAGAGACGGAGGATGTTGCCACCCTCCATAACGGAGCAGTCGAACGTGGAAGTGAGTTCGATATCTACGCCGCGCCGTGCATAGAAAGATGGTTAGGGGTGGAAGGACCCACAGGGTCCTTTTTGGTAGTAGCGCCACTCAGACAGAATGGTGGTGCTGGTCTAGGGCACTTTCATGGAGACTACCGTACGCACCGGAGCAGCAAGCAGTTTTGTAAGTGGACGCCTGGTTTCTATGGCGCTATTTCCTCTCTGAAGAACTATTCAATCAACTGTGGCTCTTCCTTGGAATTCTGTCGACCAGAAGGGAAGCGAAGGCTGCAAACTTTGTAATGCTGCGCAGCAGGGACGGGCGATGATGCTGCCCTCCATAACGGAGCAGTCGGTCGTGGAAGTGGGTTCGATATCTAGGCCGCGCTACGCACAGTAAGATGGTTAGGGGTGGAAGGACCCACAGGATCCTCTCTGGTAATAGCGCCGCTAAGCGAGAGGTGTTGAAGAGGGATGGTAAAAGTGCTGGTCAAGGGTACTCCCATGGAGACTACCGTAGACACCGGAGCAGCAAGCAGTTTTGTAAAATGACTCCTGGTTTCTATGGCGATACTTCCTCCCTGAAGAACTATTCAATCAACTGTGGCTCTTCCTTGGACTCCTTTCGGCCAGGAGAGAAGCTTAGGCTGGAAACTTGTTATTATAGAGCCGCAGAGACGGAAGATGATGCTGCCCTCCATAACGGAGCAGTCGGTCATGGAAGTGGGTTCGATATCTAGGCCGCGCCTTGCTCAGTAAGATGGTTAGGGGTGGAAGGACCCACAGGGTCCTCTCTGGTAAAAGCTTCGCTGAGAGAGTGTGGTTGAAGAGGAATTGTAACAGAGCTGGTCAGGGGTACTCCCATGGAGACTACCGTAGACACCGGAGCAGCAAGAAGTTTTGTAAATTGACGCCTGGTTTCTTCGGCGCTACTTCTTCCCTGAAGAACTATTCAATAAACTGTGGCTCTTCCTTGGACTCTTTTCGGCCAGGAAGGAAGCGTAGTTTGGAATCTTGTTATTACAGAGCCGCAGAGACGGAAGATGATGCTGCCCTTCATAACGGAGCAGTCGGTCGTGGAAGTGGGTTCGATATCTAGGCCGCGCCCCGCTCGGAAAGATGGTTAGGGGTAGAAGGACCCACAGGGTCCTCTCTGGTAATAGCGCCGCTAAGCGAGAGGTGTTCAATAGGGATGGTAAAAGTGCACGTTAAGGGTACTGCCATGGAGACTACCGTAGACACCGGAGCAGCAAGCAGTTTTGTAACTGCTTCCAAGGAAGAGCAGTCATCTGTGGCTCTTCCTTGGAATTCTGTCGACCAGAAGGGAAGCGAAGGCTGCAATCTTTGTAATGCTGTGCAGCAGGGACGGGCGATGTTGCTGCTCTACATAAAGGAGCAGTTGGTTGTGGAAGAGAATTTTGATATCTATGCCGCGCCACGCACGGTAAGATGGTTAGGGGTGGAGGGACCCACAGGGTCCTCTCTGGTCATAGCGCCGCTCAGAGAGAGTGGTTTAAGAGGGATTGTAACAGTTCTGGTCAGGGGTACTCCAATGGAGACAACCGTAGACACCGGAGCAGCAAGCAGTTTTGTAAGTGGACGCCTGGATTCTCCGGCGCTACTTCTTCCCTGAAGAACTATTCAATAAACTGTGGCTCTTCCTTGGACTCCTTTCGGCCAGGAAGGAAGCGTAGGTTGGAATCTTGTTATTACATAGCCGCAGAGACGGAAGATGATGCTGCCCTCCATAACGGAGCAGTCGGTCGTGGAAGTGGGTTCGATATCTAGGCCGCGCCCCGCTCAGAAAGATAGTTTGGGGTAGAAGGACCCACAGGGTCCTCTCTGGTAAAAGCTTCGCTAAGAGAGTGTGGTTGAAGAGGGATTGTAACAGTGCTGGTCAGGGGTACTCCCATGGAGACTACCGTGGACATCGGAGCAACAAGTGGTTTTGTAAGTTGACGCCTGGTTTCTATGGCGCTACTTCCTCCCTGAAGAACTATTCAACAAACTGTGGCTCTTCCTTGGACTTCTTTGGGTCAGAAAGGAAGATTAGGAAACTTGATGTTACAGGGCCTCAGAGACGGGGGGCAGCTGCTGCTACCATAACGGAGTAGTTGTACGTGGAAGAGAATTCGATATCTAAGCACCACCGCTAACTGAAAGATGGTTAGTGGTGGGAAGACCTCACAGTATAGTGGTGCTGGTCTGGGGTAAGTGGGCGCCTGGTTTCTATGGCGCTATTTCCTCTCTGAAGAACTATTCAATCAACTGTGGCTCTTCTTTGGAATTCTGTCGACCAGAAGGGAAGCGAAGGCTGCAAACTTGGTAATGCTGAGCAGCAGAGACGGGCGATGTTGCTGCCCTACATAAAGGAGCAGTTGGTTGTGGAAGAGAATTTTGATATCTATGCCGCGCCACGCACACTAAGATGGTTAGGGGTTGAGGGACCCACAGGGTCCTCTCTGGTAATAGCGCCGCTCAGAGAGAGTGGTTTAAGAGGGATTGTAACAGTGCTGGTCAGGGGTACTCCCATGGAGACTACCGTAGACACCGGAGCAGCAAGCAGTTTTGTAAGTGGACGCCTGGATTCTCCTGCGCTAGTTCGTCCCTGAAGAACTACTCAATCAACTGTGGCTCTTGCTTGAACACCTTTCGGCCAGGACGGTAGCAAAGGCTGGAAGCTTGGCGTTACAGAGCAACAGAGACGGGGGGCAGCTGCTGCCCACCATAACGGAGAAGTTGTACGTGGTGCTGGTCAGGGGTACTCCCATGGAGACTACCGTAGACACCGGAGCAGCAAGCAGTTTTGTAAGTGAACGCCTGGTTTCTAAGGCGCTATTTCCACCTTGAAGAACTACTCAATCAACTTTGGTTCTTCATTGGACTCCTTTAAGCCAGAAGGGAAGCGAATGCTGGAAACTTGATATTACAGAGCCTAAGAGACGAAGGATGTTTCTGCCCTCCATAACGGAGCAGTTGGACGAAGAAGTGAGTTCGATATCTTCGCCGTGCCGTGCACAGAAATATGGTTTGGGGTGGGAGGACCCACAGGGTCCTCTTTGGTTAAAGCGCCGGTCAAACAGAGCGGTGGTAGACGTATTGTAACGGTGCTGCACGGGGGTACACCCATGGAGGCTACCGTGTACACCGGAGTAGCACGCAGTTTGATAATAAAGCCACGCCGGGCACAGAAAGATGGTGAGTGGTGGGAGGACTCATAGTGTCCTGTTTCATTATAGCGCCGCTTAGACAGAATAGTTGTAGAGGGATTGAAACGTTGCCGGTCAGGGGTTCTCCCATGGAGACTACCGTGGACACCAGAGCAGAAATTAATTTTGTAAGTGGATGCCTGGTTTCGTAGGCGCTAGTTCCTCTCTGAAGAAATACTCAATAAACTGTGGCTCTTCCTTGGGCGTTTTTCGGCCAGGAGGGAAGCGAAGGCTGGAAACTTGGTGTTACAGAGCCGCAGAGACTGGGGATTTTGCTGCCCTCCATAAAGTAGCAGCTGGAAGTGGAAAAGTGTTCGATATCTGAGCCGCGCCTTGCACAGAAAGATGGTTTGTGGTGTGAGGACCCACAGGGTTCTCTTTGTTAATAGCGCGTCTCAGACAGAGTGGTGGTAGACGTATTGTAACCGTGCTGGACGGAGGTTTTCCTATAGAGGTTACTGTGTACACCGGAGCAGCACGCAGTTTTGTAAGTGATAGCCTGGTTTCTACAGCGCTAGTTCTTCTTTGAAGAACTACTCAATAAACTTTGGCTCTTCGATGGAATCTTTTCGATCAGGAGGGAAGTGAAGGCTGCAAACTTGGTGTTACAGAGCAGCAGACACGGAGGATGTTGCTGCCCTCCACAAAGGAGCAGCTGGAAGTGGATGAGAGTTCGATATCAAAGCCGCACCGTGCACAGAAAGTGTCCGAGGGGTTGGATAACTCGCAAGGTCCTCTTTGGTTATAACGCCGTTCAAAAAGAGTGGTGACATAGGGATTGTATCAGTGCTGGTCGGGTTAACTCCCATGGTGGCCACCGTGTACACCGACGAAGCAGGCACTTATGTAAATCGACGCCTGGTTTCCACGGCGCTAATTTCTCCCTGAAGAACTTCTCAATCAACTGTGGCCCTTCCTTAGACTCCTTTCGGTCGTGAGAGAAGCGAAGGCTGGTAACTTGGCGTTACAGAGCAGCAGATAAGGGTAATATTGCTGCCCTCTATAAAGGAGCAGCTGAATGTGGAAGAGAGTTCGATATCTAAGCCGGGCCATGCACAGAAAATTGCCGAGGGGTGGGTCGACTCACATGGTCCTCTTTAGTTACAGCGCCGTTCAAAAAGAGTAGTGACAATGTGATTGTAACGGTGCTGGTCGGGGGTACTCTCATGGTGGCCACCGTGGACATCGAAGCAGCAATCAGTTTAAAAAGTATCGACTGTTTTCTATAGCGGTAGTTCCTCCCTGAAGAACAACTTTGGCTCTTCCTTGGACGTCTTTCGTGTAGGAGGTAAGTGAAGTCTGGAAACTTGGTGTTAGAGAGCAGCAGAGACTGTGGATGTCGCTGCCCTTCATAAAGGAGAAGCTGGAAATGGAAGAGAGTTCAATATCCAAGCCGCGTTGTGCACAGAAAGATGGTGAGTGGTGGGAGGACTCACAGTGTCCTGTTTGATTATAGCGCCGCTAAGACAGAGAAAATGTAGAGGGATTGAGACGTTGTTGGTCAAGGGTTCTCCTATGGAGACTACCGTGAACACCAGAGCAGAAATTAATTTTGTAAGTGGACGCCTGGTTTCTATGGCGCTAGTTCCTCCCTGAAGAGCTACTGAATAAACTGCGGCTCTTCCTTGGACGTTTTTCGGCCAGGAGGGAAGCGAAGGCTGGAAACTTGGTGTTTCAGAGCCGCAGAGACGGGAGATTTTGCTGCCATCCATAAAGGAGCAGCTGGAAGTGAAAGGGTGTTCGATATCTAAACCATTCCGTGCACAGAAAGTTGGTGAGGGGTGGGACGACCCACAGGGTCCTCTTTTTTTAAAGCGTCGCTCAAACAGAGTGGTTGAAGAATGAATGTAACGTTGCTGGACGGGGGTACTCCCATGGTGGCTACCGTGTACACCGGAGCAGCACGCAGTTTTGTAAGTGGACGCCTGGTTTCTAAGGCGCTAGTTCCACCTTGAAGACCTACTTAATCAACTTTGGCTCTTCATTGGACTCCTTTAAGCCAGAAGGGAAGCGAATGCTGGAAACTTGATATTACAGAGCCTAAGAGACGAAGGATGTTTCTGCCCTCCATAACGGAGCAGTCGGACGAAGAAGTGAGTTCGATATCTTCGCCGTGCCGTGCACAGAAATATGGTTTGGGGTGGGAGGACCCACAGGGTCCGCTTTCGTAAAAGCGCCGGTCAAACAGAGTGGTGGTAGACGTATTGTAACGGTGCAGGACGGGGAACACTCATGGAGGCTACCGTGTACACCGGAGCAGCACGCAGTTTTTTAAGTGGACGGATTGTTTCTAAGGCGCTAGTTCATGCCTGAAGAACTACTCAATCAACTGTGGCTCTTCCTTGGACGCCTTTGGTCCAGGAGGGAAGCGAAGGCTGGAAGCTTGGTGTTACAGAGCAGCAGAGACGGGTGGTGTTTTGCCTTCCATAAAGGAGCAGCTGGAAGTGGAACAGTGTTCGATATTTAAGCCGCACCGCGCACAGAAATATGGTTGGTGGTGGGGTAAGCATTTTTGTAAAAGGTAGCTTGGTTTCTACGGCACTTGTTACTTCCTGAAGAACTACTCAATCAACTGGGGCTATTCATTGGACTCCTTTTTGGCAGAAGGGAAGCGAAGGCTGGACACTTGGCGTGTCAGAGCATCAGAGACGGGGGCTGTTGCTGCCCTCCAGAAAGGAGCAGCTATTAGTGGAAGAGAGTTTGATATCTAAACCATGCTACGAACAAAAAGAAGGTGAGGGGTGGGAGGACCCACAGAGTCTTCTTTGGTTATAGCGCCGTTCAGACAGAGCAATGGTAGAGAGAATACAACGATTCTGGTCTGGGGTACTCCCATGGTGGCTACCGTGTACACCGGAGCAGCACGCAGTTTTGTAAGTGGACGCCTTGTTTCTAAGGCGCTACTTCATGCCTGAAGAACTACTCAATCAACTGTGGCTCTTCCTTGGACGCCTTTGGTCCAGGAGGGAAGCGAAGGCTGGAAGCTTGGTGTAACAGAGCAGCAGAGTCGGGTGATGTTTTGCCTTCCAAAAAGAAGCACCTGGAAGTGGAACAGTGTTCGATATTTTAGCCGCACCGCACACAGAAATATGGTTGGTGGTGTGGTAAGCAGTTTTGTAAGTGGTCGCTTGGTTTCCACGGCACTTGTTACTTCCTGAAGAACTACTCAATGAACTGTAGCTGTTCCTTGGACGCCTTATTGTCAGCAGGGAAGTGAAGGTTGGAAACTTGGTGTTAGAGTGCAGCAGAGACGGGTGATATTTTTGCTCTCCATAAAGGAGCAGCTGGAAGTGGAAGAGTGTTAGATATCTTAGCCGTTCTACGCACAGAAAGATCGTGAGGGGTGGGAGGACAGTCTGGTCTGGGGTACATCCATGGTGGCTTCCGTGGACAGCAGAGCAGCACGCAGTCTTGTAAGTGGACGCCTGGTTTCTACTGTCTGAGTTCGTCCCTGAAGAACTACTCAATCAACTGTGGCTCTTCTTGGACTCCTTTCGGCCAGTAGGGAAGCCAAGGCTGGAAATTTTGTGTTACAGAGCAGCAGAGACAGGGAATGTTGTTGCCTTCCATAAAGGAGCAGTTGGAAGTGGAAGAGAGTTCGATATCCAAGCCACGCCACGCTCAGAAAGATGGTGAGGGATGGGAGGACTCACAGAATCCTCTTTGGTAATAGCGCCGCTCAGTCAGAGTGGTGATTGTGGGATTGTAACGGTGCTGGTCAAGGGAACTCCCATGGTGGCTACCGTGGACACTGGAGCAGCACGCAGTTTTGTAAGTGGACGCCTGGTTTCTACGGCGTTTATTCTTTCCTAAAGAAATACACATATAACTGTGGCTCTTCCTTGTTCTTGTGTTATAAGATCAGCAGAGGCGTGGAATGTTGCTGCCCTCTATAAAGAAGCAGCTAGAAATGTAGGAGAGTTCGATATC
This sequence comes from Phortica magna, assembly GCA_037044515.1. Lineage (NCBI taxonomy): Eukaryota > Metazoa > Arthropoda > Insecta > Diptera > Drosophilidae > Phortica > Phortica magna. Next base: position 17,975 of record JBAMBP010001273.1, read on the forward strand.
TAAACCGCGCGTCGCACAGAAAGCGGGTGAGGGGTAGGAGGTCTAACAGAAACCTTTTTGGTAACAGCGCCAATCAGACAAAGTTGTGGCATTGGGTTGTAACGGTGCTGGTCGGGGGTACTTCCATGGAGACTACCGTGGACACCACAGCTCACGCAGTTTCTTAATTGGTCACCTGGTTTCTACGGCGCTTGTTCCTCCCTGAAGAACTACTCAATCAACTGTGGTTCTTCCTTGGACTGCTTTCGGCCAGGAGGGAAATCTGGAAAGCTGGATACTTAGTGCTACAGAGCAGCACGGTATGTTGCTGCCCACCATAAAGGAGCAGCTGGAAGTGGAAAAGAGTTCGATATCTAAGCCGTGCTACGCACAGTAAGACGCACAGGGTCGTCTTTGGTAATAGCGCCGCTCAGACAGAGTGGTGGTGCTTGCCTGGGGTACTCCCATGGTGGCTACCGTGGACACCGGAGCAGCAAGAAATTTTGTAAGTGGCCGCCTGGTTTCTATGGCGCTAGTTCCTCCCTGAAACATTACCTAATCGACTTTGGCTCTTCCTTGGAATCCTGTCGACCAAGAGGGTAGCGAAGGCTGCAAACTTGGTAATGCTGAGCAGGAGAGACGGAGGATGTTGCTGCCCTCCATAAAGGAGCAAATGGAAGTAGAAGAGAGTTCGATATCTTAGCCGCGCGACGAATAGAAAGATGGTGAGGGGTGGGAGAACCCACAGGGTCCTTTTTGGCAATAGCGCCGCTTGGACAGAGTGGTTGTGGAGGGATTGTAACGGTGCTGGTCAGGGGTACTCCCATAGAGACTACCGTGAACACCGGAGCAGCAAGCAGTATTGTAAGTGGTCGCCTAGTTTCTACGGCGCTAGTTCCTCCCTGAAGAACTACTCAACTGATCAACTGTGGCTCTTCCTTGAACTCCTTTCGGCCAGGAGGGATTGAGACCTTGAAACTTGGTGTTACAGAGCTGTTTAGACGGGGGATGTTGCTTCCCTCCATAACGGAGCAGTTCGACGTGGAAGAGAGTTCGATATCTAATCCGCGGCTAGCACTGAGTGAAGGAGAGGGTTGGGGGGACGCACAGGGTCCTCTTTGGTAAAAGCGCCGTACAGACAGAGTGGTGTTAGAGGGATTGTAATGATGCCGGTCAGGGGTACTCCCATGGAGACTACCGTGGACACCAGAACAGCAAGCAGTTTTTTTAATGGTTGCCTGGTTTCTACGGCGCTAATTCCTCCCAGAAGAACTACTCAACTGATCAACTGTGGCATTTCCTTGAACTCCTTTCGGCCAGGAGGGATTGAAAGCTGGAAACTTGGTGTTACAGAGCTGTTTAGACGGGGGATGTTGCTGCAGCTGGAAGTGGAAGAGAGTTCGACATCTAAGCCGCGCCTCGCACAGAAATATGGTGATGGGTGGTCGAACCCACAGGGTCCTCTTTGGTAATAGCGCCGCTCAGACAGAATGGAGGTACAGGGATTTAAAAGGTGCTAGTCTGAGGTTCTCAAGAAATTTTGTAAGTGGTCGCCTGGTTTCTATGGCGCTAGTTTCTCCCTGAAACACTACCTAATCGACTCTGGCTCTTCCTTGGACTCCTTTCGGCCAGGAAGGAAGCGAAGGCTGCATACTTGGTAATGCTGAGCAGCAGAATTGGGGGATAATGCTGCCCTCCATAAAGGAGCAGTTGGACGTGTAGGAGAGTTTGATATCTAAGCCGTGCTACGCACAGTAAGACGCTCAGGGTCCTCTTTGGTAATAGCGCCACTCAAACAGAGAGGTGGTGCTTGCCTGTTGTACTTTCATGGTGGCTACCGTGGACACCGAAGTAGCAAGCAGTTTTGTAAGTGGTTGCCTTGTTTCTACGGGGCGGATTCCTCCCTGAGTAATTACTCAATCAGCTGTGGCCCTTCCTTGGACTCCTTTATTCCAGGAGGGATGCAAAGGCTACAAACTTGGTGTTGCTGAGCAGCAGATACGGGGGATGTTGCTGCCCACCATAAAAGAGCAGCTGGAAGTGGAAGAGAATTCAATATCTAAGCCACGCCTCTCATAGAAAGATGGTGAGGCTTGGGAGGACCCAGAGGGTAGTCTTTGGTAAAAGCGCCGCTCTGACAGAGTGGTGGTGCTGGTCTGGGGTACTCGAGACAATGGGAGTACCCCAGACCAGCAAGCGTGGAATTTGGAGCAGCATGTAGTTTTGTAAGTGGTCGCTTGGTTTCTACGGCGGTAGTTCCACCCTGAAAAAATACTCAACTGACCAACTGTGACTCTTCCTGGAACTCCTTTCGGCCAGAAGGGAAGCGAAGCTTGGAAACTTGGTTTTACAGAGCAGCAGAGACAGGGGATGTTGCTGCCCTCCATAAAGGAACATCTGGAAGTGGAAGAGAGTTCGATATCTAAGCCGCGCTGCGCACAGAAAGATGGTGAGCAGTGGAAGGTCCTACAGGGTCCTCTTTGGTATTAGCACCGCTCAGACCGAGTGGTCGTGAAAGTACTGTGACGGAGCTGGTCTGGGGTTCTCCTATGGTGGCTACTGTAGACACTGGAGCAGCACGGAGTTTTGTAAGTGGTCGCCTGGTTCCTACGGCACTTCTTTCTCCCTGAAGAACTGCTCAATAAACTGTGGCTCTTCCTTGGAAGCCCTTCGGTTGGGAGGGAAGCGAAGGCTGGAAACTTGGTGTTACAGAGCAGCAGAGACGGGGAATCTTGCTGCCCTCCTAAAAAGAGCAGCTGGAAGTGGAAGAGAGTTCGATATCTAAGCCGTTACATGCACAAAAAGATGGTAAGGGGTGGGACGACTCACAGGGTCCCTTATGGTTATAGTGCCACTCAGACAGAGTGGTGGTGCTTGTCTAGAGTACTCCCTTGGTGGCTACCGTGGACACCGGAGCAGCAAGCAGTTTTGTAAGTTGTCGCCTGGTTTCTACTGCGCTAGTTCATCCTTTTAGAACTACTCAATCATTTGTGGCTGTTCCTTGGACTCTTTTCGGCCAGGAAAGAAACGAAAACTGGAAACTTGGTGTTACAAAGCAGCAGAGACAGGGGATGTTTCTGCTTTCCATAGAGAAGCAGCTGGAAGTGGAAGAGAGTTCGATATCTAAGCCATTCCGTGCACAGAAAATTGGCGAGGGGTGGGACGACTCTCAGGGTCCACTTAAGTTACAGCGCCGCTCAGACAGAGTGGTAGTAGACGTATTGTAACGGTAGTGGTCTGGGGTACTGCTATGGTGGATACCGTGGAAACTGGAGCTGCACGCAGTTCTGTAAGTGGTCGCTTGGTTTCTACGGCGCTAGTTCTTCCCTGAAGAACTACTCAATCAAGTGTGGCTCTTCCTTGAACGCCTTTCGGCCAGATGGGTAGCGATGGCTGCAAACTTGGCTTCACACAGCAGCAGAGACGTGACATCTTGCTGCCCTCCAAAAAGAAGTACCTGGAAGTGGAAGAGAGTTTGATATCTAAGACACGCCGTGAACTGAAAGATGGTTATGGTCGGGAGGGCCAGACACAGTAGTGGTGCTGGTCTGGGGTACTCCCATGGTTGCTACCGTGGACACCGAAGCAGCAAGCAGTTTTGTGAGTGGTCGCCTGGTTTTTATGGCGCTAGTTCCGCCCTGAAGAACTACTCATTAAACTGTGGCTCTTCCTTGAACTCCTTTCGGTCAGGAGGGAAGTGAAGGCTCCAAACTTTGTGCTACAGAGCAGCAGAGACGGGGTATGCTGCTGCCCTACATAAAGGAGCAGCTGGACGTGGAAGAAAGTTCGATATATAAGCCGTGCCGCGCAATTTAAGATAGTAAGGGGCGGCAGGACCCACAGGGTCCTCTTTGGTAAAAGCGCCGCTCAGAGAGAGTTGTTGTAGAAGGATTGTAACGGTGCTGGTTATGGGTACTCCCATGGAGACTACCGTGGACACCGGAGCAGCAAGCAGTTTTTAAGTGGTCACCTTGTTCCTATTGCGCTAGTTCCTCCCTGAATTCAATCAACTGTGGCTCTTCCTTGGACTCCTTTCGGCCAGAAGGGAAGCGACGGCTGGAAACTTGATGTTGCTGAGCATCAGAGACGGAGGATGTTGCTGCGCTCCATAAAGGAGCAGTTGCACGTGGAAGAGAGTTCGATATCTAAGCCGCGCCTCGCACAGAAATCTGGTTAGGGGTGGGAGAACCCACAGGGTCCTCTTTGGTAATAGCGCCTCTCTGACAGAGTGGTGGTGCTGGTCTGGGGTACTCCCATGAAAGCAACCGTGGACTCCGGAGCAGCAAGCAGTTTTTAAGTGGTCGCCTGGTTTCTACGGCGCTACTTCCTCCCTGAAGAACTACTCAATCATCTGTGGCTCTTCCTTGGACTCCTTTTGGTCAGGAGGGAAGCGAAGGCTGGAAACTTGGCTTAACAGAGCTGCAGAGACGGGAAATGTTGCTGTTCTCCATAAAGGAGAAGCTGGAAGTGGAACAGAGTTCGATATCTAAGCCGTTCCATGCACAGAAAGTTGGCGAGGAGTGGGACGAATCTCAGGGTCCTCTTTAGTTATACCGCCGCTTAAACAGAGAGGTGGTAGACATATTGTAACTGTGTTGAACGTTGGTACTCCCATGGAGGCTACCGTGTACACCGGAGCAGCAAGCAGTTTTGTAAGCGGACTCTTGTTTTGTCCGGCGCTACTTCCTCCCTGAAGAACTATTCAATCAACTGCTCTTCCTTGGCCTCCTTTCGACCAGGAGGGAAGCGTAGGCTGGAAACTTGATATTTCAGAGCCGCAGAGAAGGAGAATGTTGCTGATTTCCATAAAGTAGCATATGAAAGTGCAAGAGGGTTTGATATCTAAGCCGCGCCGCGCACAGAAAGATGGTTAAGGGAGGAAGGACCCACAGGGTCCTCTTTGGTAATAGCGCCGCTCAGACAGACTTGTGGTGCTTGCCTGGGGTACTACCATGGAGACTATCCTGGACACCGAAGCAGCAAGCAGTTTTGTAAGAGGTCGCCTGGTTTCTATGGCGCTAGTTCCACCCTGAATTCAATCAACTGTGGCTCTTCCTTGGACTCCTTTCGGCCAGAAGGGAAGCGACGGCTCTGACAGAGTGGTGGTGCTGGTCTGGGGTACTCCCATGAAAGCAACCGTGGACTCCGGAGCAGCAAGCAGTTTTTAAGTGGTCGCCTGGTTTCTACGGCGCTACTTCCTCCCTGAAGAACTATTCAATCAACAGTGGCTCTACCTTGGAATTCTTTTGACCAGAAGGGAAGCGAAGGCTGGAGACTTAGCGTTACAGATCATCAGAGACGGAGGATGCTGCTGCGCTCCATAAAAGAGCAGTTGCACGTGGAAGAGAGTTCGATATCTAAGCCGCGCCTCGCACAGAAATCTGGTTAGTGGTTGGGGGACCCACAGGGTCCTTTTTGGTAATAGCGTCGGTCCATTCGCAAGCTGCGACCCTACCTGGAGGGCTATCAATTCACGGTTATCACGGACCATCAGGCTCTGACGTGGTTGAAGCGGATTGAAAGTCCTTCAGGGCGGATTGCCCGATGGGCATTGGAGCTGCAGCAGTACACGTTCGACGTGCAGTACCGTCGGGGTAAGCAGAACGTGATAGCAGACGCCCTGTCTAGACAACCTCTTGGTGCGCTTTGCCGCGTGGAGGTGGTAGAGGGTGGCGCTGTCGACTGTCCCTGGGTGCAGCAAAAGATAGTCGGCGTGGAGAAACACCCGGAGAGGTTCCCCGACTTTATGGTGGAGAATGGGAGTCTATACCGCTACTTGCCTTCACGATTCGGGCAAGAGGGCTGCCCAGACTGGAAACTTTGTGTGCCTGGTCAGCAGAGGCGGAGGGTGTTAGAGGAAACACATAGCGCCGTTACAGCGGGTCACCTCGGCGTTAGGAAGACGATCGCTCGAGTAACGCAGCGTTATTATTGGCCGGGCCTATACCGCGATGTCCGCCGGTTTGTGCAGGGTTGCGAGTTGTGCCAAAAGTTCAAAGTCAGCCAGCAAAAGACGGCTGGGAAGATGCTGACGCAGATCGCATCAGAGCCCTGGGCCACAGTTTGCGCTGACTTTGTAGGGCCACTCCCCAGGTCCACCCACGGCAACTCCATGTTGTTAGTGTTTGTGGATCGGTTTTCGAAATGGGTAGAGTTGGTCCCTTTGCGGAAGGCTAGTCAAGAGAACCTCCGGAAGGCGTTTCGGGAGCGGATTTTGGCAAGGTTTGGCGTGCCGAAGGTGCTGATTACCGATAATGGGGCTCAGTTCACCAGCCGGGCGTTTAGACGGTTTTTGGAGGATTTGGGAGTGAGGCAGCAGTTCACAGCGCCTTATACTCCTCAAGAAAATCCGACGGAGCGGGCCAACCGAACCGTGAAGACCATGATTGCCCAGTTCGCCGCAGGGAATCAGCGTCGGTGGGACGAACATCTCCCGGAGTTGTCGCTCGCGGTAAACTCCAGCGTGGCAGACAGTACGGGGTATTCTCCAGCGTTCTTGGTGCAGGGCCGTGAGCCTCGGTTACCAAAAGCGCTGTGGGACGAATGCACCCCGGGCTCCGGGTTGGAGGCAGTAAGACCAGGTGAAAAGTCGACCCAGTTAGAGGAGATTTTCGCTTTGGTAAGGCAGGAAATGACGAAAGCTGCTGCCGAGCAAGCCCGTCATTATAATTTGAGGCGACGTGATTGGCGCCCGGATATTGGCCAGCTGGTGATGGTGCGGCAGCACCCATTGTCAAAGGCAGTTGAGGGATTTGCCGCCAAGTTGGCACCTCGGTTCGACGGACCATTTGTGGTGCGGGGTTTCCGTTCCCCGGTGATTGCTGAAGTGCAAGATCGGAAGGGGGGCAAGATTCGCACAGCCCATGTAAGCGAGCTGAAGCTGTTCGTCGAGGACGTAGGGGCAGCGCCACCACCGGAAGGTGAGGCGAAGCCTTGATTCCCGGACCCAGCGCAAGACTAGTGTCAGTAACTTTCGCCTGTTGATTGAGTACGACTAGCCTAGCAGCAGGAGAATGGAGGATGTGTCCGTAGCTTCGCTCCATGGGGAAGGAACAAATGGTAGTTGTCGAGGAATTGGGTGATGGTCAGTTAGTTCGTGTTTTTCGAGTTCGTGAGCGGCAGTTTTGCGCTTTTCGATTCGTCGAGGACGAAGGGGCAGCGCCACCACCGGAAGGTGAGGCGAAGCCTTGATTCCCGGACCCAGCGCAAGACTAATGTCAGTAACTTTCGCCTGTTGATTGAGTATGACTAGCCTAGCAGCAGGAGAAGGGAGAACGCGTCCGTAGTTTCGCTACATGGGGTAGGAACAAATGGTAGTTGTCGAGGAATTGGGTGACAGTCAGCTTAGTTCGTTTTCCGATTTCGTGAGCGGCAGGTTGCGCTTCGATTTCGTGAGAAATGGTTTAGTTCGTGTTCCGATTTTGGGGGCTGCATTTTTGCGCTTCGATTTCGTGAAAAATTGGGTAGTTCAGATGCCGATTTCGGCAGCGGCATTGTGCGCTCCGATTTCGTGAAGAATGGTCTAGTTCGTGATTCGATTTCGGTAGGTGCAATGTGGCGCTTCGATTTTGTGAAGAATACTTTGACTTCGTTTCCAATTTTGTGAGCAGCGAGTCGCGCTTCCGGAATACTGAGGGGGGTTTCGGTACTCACTGTCGTTAGCCGCAAGGAGCGCTTTCCGATGGCGATGGTGATTACAAATGCGACTCCTATGGTAGGCTCCTAACGGTCGTCGGCGTAGCCAGACTGTCACGCTCAACCGAAATAGGGGGGGAAAGTGAGGACGCGAATTGTAGGTAAATTCGCGACTCACAGTTTGAGATGTCAACATGGTTAATCGACTGCATATAAGTCATCGACGTTGATTAGCGGCGCTGATTAGCGGCCACACTCGATTAAGTTGCGTTGCGAGGGTGATTACCGCGCAACAACAAAGTGTTGAGGCTAACAGCGCGTACTTGTGCCGAAAATTACAACAACATAAGTTGTTGTAATATTTGGAGTAAGCAAGCCAGCGTGGTTGTTGTTGTTGCGGATGCGCCAGATTGCGAGAGTGACGGTGGAAACGGAATGCAGAAAGTACGACTATGCTTGTTGTTGTTGCGTTTAATGACGGTTAGTTTTATGACTGTTGGCGTGGGCGCAGCAACAACAATAGCAGGTACTTAGCATGAGCGTTGTCACTGACGCTGGCGTCAGCATGACGGATCGTCAGTTCAATGCATAATGTGTTGTTGTATTTGGCGCGACAGATCTACACTGATCCGCATGGTTCGCTTGCCGACAAACAACAACAATAAGGACGATTGACACAGGCGCCTACCAAACGTGGTAGCGTCAGTTGAGGGCAAGCATAGGCAAATGCTGGCGTTTGACGGCTTATTGTTGGGTCAATGACACAACAGCGGTGGATGATCAGTTGTTTTCGTACTCAACTGCGCTGCGTTGCCTTTTCGTAAGCACAGCCAATGACAAAAGGCAGTGTGAGGTAGTGACGTCGCTGAAGGCTGACAGAAGTCGCCACAGGGGTTGCGAAAATAGTTGAACGTTGTGTTTTGCCCAGCATTTGAAGCGCTGCGATCTTCTTGGCGCCGCCGTGGACACCTGAGCATTACACAGTCTTGTAAGTGGACGCCTGGTTTCTACGGTGCGAGTTCCTCCCTGAAGAACTACTCAATCAACTGTGGTTCTTCCTTGGTCGCCTTGCGGCCAGGAGGAAGGTGAAGGCTGGAAACTTGAAATTAGAGAGCTACTCAAACGGTGGATGTTGCTCCCTTCCATAAAGGAACCGCTGGAAGTGGAAGAGAGTTCGAAATCTAAGCCGCGCCAAGCACTGAAAGATGGTTAGGGGTGAAAGGACCCACAGGGTCTTCTTTGGTAATAGCGCCGAGTACACAGACTGGCGGTAGAGGGATTAAAACGGAGATGGTCTGGGGTACTCCCATGGTGGCTTCCGTGGACACCGGAGCATTACACAGTCTTGTAAGTGGTCGCCTGGTTTCTATAGCGCTAGTTCCTCCCTAATGCTGCCCTTTATAAAGAAGCAGCTGGAAGTGGAAGAGAGTTTGATATCTAACCCGCGCCAAGCACTGAAAGGTGGTTAGGGGTGGAAGGACCCACAGGGTCTTCTTTGGTAAAAGCGCCGCTCAGACAGTGTGGTGGTGCTTGCCTGGGGTACTCCAATGGTAGCTACCTAGGACACCGGAGCAGCAAGCAGTTTTGTAAGTGGTCGCCTGGTTTCTTAGGCGCTAGTTCCTTCCTGAAGAACTTTTCAATCAACTGTGGCTCTTTCTTGGACTCCTTACGGCCAGAAGGGAAGCGAAGGCTCCAAACTTGGTAATGCTGAGCAGCAGTGATGGGGGTAATGCTGCGCTCTATAAACGAGCAGCTGGAAGTGGAAGAGAGTTTGATATCTAAGCCGCGCCAAGCACTGAAAGATGGTTAGGGGTGGAAGGACCCACAGGGTCTTCTTTGGTAACAGCGCCGATCAGACAGTGTGGTGGTGCTTAACTGGGGTACTCCCATGGTGGTAGGCGTGGACTCCGGAGCAGCATGCGGTTTTGTAAGTGGACGCCTGGTTTCTACGGCGCCTATTCCTCCCTGAAGAACTACTCAATAAACTGCGGCTCTTCCTTGGACTCCTAACGGCCAGGAGGGTAGCGGAGGCTCCAAACTTGGTAATGCTGAGCAGCAGAGATGGGGGATAATTCTTCCCTCTATAAGGCTGGAAGTGGAAGAGAGTTTAATATCTAAGCCGCGCCAAGCACAGAAAGATGGTAAAGGGTGGAAGGACCCACAGAGTCGTCTTTGGTTTTAGCGCCGCTCTGAGAAAGTGGTGTTGCTGGTCTTGGGTACTCCCATTGTAGTAGCCGTAGACTCCGGAGCAGCATGCAGTTTTGTAAGTGGCCGCCTGGTTTCTACGGTGCTAATTCCTCCCTGAAGAACTACTTAATCAACTTTGGCTCTTCCTTGGACTCCTAACGGCCAGGAGGGTAGCGAAGGCTCCAAACTTGGGAATGCTGAGCAGCAGAGATGGGGGATAATGCTTCCCTCTATAAGGCTGGAAGTGGAAGAGAGTTTAATATCTAAGCCGCGCTAAGCACTGAAAGATGGTTAGGGGTGGAAGGACCCACAGGGTCCTCTTTGGTAATAGCGCCGCTCTTAGAGAGTGGTGGTGCTGGTCTAGGGCACTTCCATTGTGGCTACCGTGGACACCGGAGCAGCAAGCGGTTTTGTAAGTGGCCGCCTCGTTTCTACGGCGCTAATTCCTCCCTGAAGAACTACGCAATAAACTGTGGCTCTTCCATGGACTCCTTTCGTCGAGAACGGAAGTGAAGTCTTGCAACCACGTGTTTCAGAGCAGCAGAGACGGGGAATGTTGCAGCCCTCTATAAAGAAGAAGTTGGAAATGAAAGAGAGTTCGATACATAAGCCGCACCACGGACTGAAAGAAGGTGAGGGGTGGGAGGGGTCTCAGCGTTCTCTTTGGTAAAAGCGCCGAGCAGATAGAGTGGTGGTGCTGGTCTGGGGTACTCCAATGGTGGCTACCATGGATACCAGAGCAGCACGCTGTTTTGTAAGTGGTTGCATGGTTTCCAAAACGTTAGTTCCTCCCTGAAGAATAACTCAATCAACTGCGGCTCTTCCATGGACTCCTTTCGGCCAGAAGGGAAGCAAAGGCTGGCAACTACGTTTTACAGAGCAGCAGAGCCGGGGAATGTTGCTGCCCTTTATAAAGGAGCAACTGGAAGCGGAAGAGAGTTCCATATTAAACCCACGTCACATACAGAAAGATTATGAGGGGTGGGGGGACCCATAGGGTCCTCTTTGGTAAAAGCGCCGCTCAGACAAGGTGGTGGCCTAGGGATTGTCACGGTGCTGGTCGGTGGTACTTCCATGGAGACGAGCGTGGACACCGGAGCAGCACGCAGTTTTGTAAGTGGATGCCTGGTTTCTACGGCGCTAGTTCCTCCCTGAAGAACTATTCAATCCAATATGGTCCTTCATTGCACTCTTTTCGGCCAGAACGGAAGTGAAGTCTGGCAACTATGTGTTACAGAGCAGCAGGGACGGGGAATGTTGCTGCCCTCCATAAAGGAGCAGCTGGAAGTGGAAGAGAGTTCGATATCTTTGCCGGGCCGCGCTTAGAAAGATGGTAAGGGGTGGGAGGACCCACAGCGCTGGTTGGTGGTACTCCCATGGAGACCACCGTGGACACCGGAACAGCACGCAGTTTTGTAAGGTGTTGCCTGAATTCTAAAACGCTAGTTCCACCCTGAAGAAATACTCAATGTTGCTGCCTTCCATAGGGGAGCTACTGGAAGCGGAAAAGAGTTCGATACCTAAGCCACGTCACATACAGAAAGATTATGAGAGGTGGGAGGACTCATAGGGTACTCTTTGGTAAAAGCGCCGCTCAGACAAGGTGGTGGCCTAGGGATTGTCACGGTGCTGGTCGGTGGTACTCCCATGGAGACGACCGTGGACACCGGAGCAGCACGCAGCTTTGTAAGTGGATGCCTGGTTTCTACGGCGCTAGTTCCACCCTGAAAAAATACTCAATCAACTGTGGCTCTTCCTTGGAATTCTGTCGACCAGTAGGGAAGCGAAGGCTGGAATCTTGGAGTAACAGAGCAGCAGAGACGGGGAATGCTGCTGCCCTCGATATAGGACCAGCTGGAAGTGGAAGAGAGTTCCATATCTAAGGCGTGCTACGCACAAAAAGATTGTGAGGAGTGGAAGGACCCACAGGGTCCTCTTTGGTAAAAGCACCGCTCAGAGAGAGTGGTTGAGAAGGATTTAAACGGTGGTTGTGTGAGGTACTCCCACAGTGGCTACCGTGGACACTGGAGCAGCACACAGTTTTGTAAGTGGACGCCTGGATTCTCCGGCGCTAGTTCGTCCCTGAAGAAAAACTCAATCAACTTTGGCTCTTCCTTGGAATTCTGTCGACCAGAGGGGAATCGAAGGCTGCAAATTTGGTTAAGCTGAGCAGCAAAGACTGGCGATGTTTTTGCCCTTCATAGGGGAGCATTTGGTTGTGGAAGAGAGTTCGATATGTAAGCCGCGCCTCGCTCAGTAAGATGGTGAGGGATGGAAGAACCCACTGGGTCCTCTTTGGTAATAGCACCGCTCAGAGAGAGTGGTTGAAGAGGGATTGTAACAGTGCTGGTCAGGGGTACTCCCATGGAGACTACCGTGGACACCGGAGCAGCAAGCAGTTTTGTAAGTGGACGCCTGGTTTCTACGGCGCTAGTTCCGCCCTGAAGAACTACTCAATAAACTTTGGCTCTTCCTTGGACTCCTTTAAGCCAGAAGGGAAGCGAAGGCTGAAAACTTGATGTTTTAGAGCATCACAGACGGAGGGTGTTTCTGCCCTCCATAACGGAGCAGTTCGACGTGTAAGTGAGTTCGATATCTAAGCCGCGCTGTGCATAGAAAGATGGTTAGTGGTTGGAGGACCCACAGAGTCCTCTTTGGTAATAGCGCCACTCAGTGAGAGTGGTTGAAGAGGAATTGTAACGGTGCTGGTCAGGGGTTTTCCCAGGGAGACTACCATGGACACCGGAGCAGCAAGCAGTTTTGTAAGTGGACGCCTGGTTTCTTTGGCGCAAGTTCCGCCCTAAAGAACTTATAAATCAACTTTGGCTCCTCCTTGGACTCCATTCGGTCAGGAGGGAAGCGAAGGCTGGAGACTTGGCGTTACAGAGCATCAGAGACGGAGGATAATGCTGCCCTCCATAAAGGAGCAGCTGGAAGTGGAAGAGAGTTTGATATCTAAGCCGTGCCACCGGAGCAGCAAGCAGTTTTGTAAGTGGACGCCAGGTGTCTACGGCGCTAGTTCCGCCTTGAAGAACAACTCAATAAACTTTGGCTCTTCCTTGGACTCCTTTAAGCCAGAAGGGAAGCGATGGCTGCAAACTTGGTAATGCTGAGCAGCAGAGACGGGCGATGTTGCTGCCGTCCATAAAGGAGCAACTTGTTGTGGAAGAGAGTTCGATATGTAAGCCGCGCCACGCACAGAAAGATGGTGAGGGGTGGTAGAACCCACAGGGTCCACTTTGGTAATAGTGCCGCTCAGAAAGAGTTTTTGAAGAGGGATTTAAACGGTGCTTGTGTGAGGTACTCCCACGGTGGCTGCCGTCGACACCGGAGCAGTACGCAGTTTTGTAAGTGGACGCCTGGTTTCTACGGCGCTAGTTCCTCCCTGAATAATTATTTAATCAACTGTTGCTCTTTCTTGGAATTCTGTCGACCAGAAGGAAAGCCAATGCTGCAAACTGGGTAAAGCTGAGCAGCAGAGACGGGTAAGTTTGCTACCCTCCATTAAGGAGCAGCTGGTAGTGGAAGAGAGTTCGATATCTAAGACGTGCTTCTCTGAGAAAGATTGTGAGGGGTGGGAGGCCCACAGGGTCCTCTTTGGTAATAGCGTCACTCAGACAGAGGGGTTGAAGAGGGATTTAAACGGTGCTTGTGTGAGGTACTCCTACTGTGGCTACCGTGGACAACGGAGCAGTACGCAGTTTTATAAGTGGACGCCTGGATTCTCCGACGCTAGTTCGTCCCTGAAGAACAACTCAATCAACTGTGGCTCTTGCTTGAACACCTTTCGGCCAGGAGGGTAGCAAAGGCTGAAAACTTGGCGTTACAGAACAGCAGAGACGGGGGGCTGCTATTTCACACCATAACGGAGCAGTTGGACGTGGAAGAGAATTCGATATTTAAGCCCCGCCGCGAACTGAAAGATGGTTAGTGGTAGGAAGACCATATAGAATAGTGGTGCCGGTCTGGGGTACTCCCATGGTGGCTACCGTGGACACCAGAGCAGAAAGCAGTTTTGTAAGTGGTTGCCTCATTTCTAAGGCGCTAGTTCTTCCCTGAATAACTATTTAATCAACAGTGGCTCTTTCTTGGAATTCTGTCGATCTGAAGGGAAGCAAAGGCTGCAAACTGGGTAAAGCTGAGCAGCAGAGACGGGTGATGTTGCTACCCTCCATTAAGGAGCAGCTGGTAGTGTAAGAGATTTCGATATCTAAGACGTGCTTCACTCAGAAAGATTGTGAGGGGTGGGAGGCCACAGGGTCCTCTTTGATAATAGCGCCGCTCAGACAGAGTGGTGGTGCTTGCCTGGGGTGATCCCATGGTGGCTACCGTGGACGACGGTGCAGCAAGCTGTTTTGTAAGTGGTCGCCTGGTTTCAACGGCACTAATTCCTCTCTAATGAACAACTCAATCAACTGTGGCTCTTCCTTGGAATTCTGTCGACCAGTAGGGAAGCGAAGGCTGGAAGCTTGGTTTAACAGAGCAGCAGAGACGGGTAATGCTGCTGCCCTCGATATAGGACCAGCTCGAAGTGGAAGGGAGTTCCATATCTAAGGCGTGCTACGCACAGAAAGATTGTGAGGAGTAGAAGGACCCACAGGGTCCTCCTTGTAAAAGCGCCTCTCAGAGAGAGTGGTTGAGAAGGATTTAAACGGTGGTTGTGTGAGGTACTCCCACAGTGGCTACCGTGGACACCGGAGCAGCACGCAGTTTTGTAAGTGGACGCCTGGATTCTCCGGCGCTAGTTCGTCCCTGAAGAGCAACTCAATCAACTTTGGCTCTTCCTTGGAATTCTGTCGCCCAGAAGGGAATCGAAGGCTGCAAATTTGGTAAAGCTGAGCAGCAAAGACTGGCGATGTTTTTGCCCTTCATAGGGGAGCATTTGGTTGTGGAAGAGAGTTCGATATGTAAGCCACGCCTCGCTCAGTAAGATGATGAGGGATGGAAGAACACACTGGGTCGTCTTTGGTAATAGCACCGCTCAGAGAGAGTGGTTGAAGAGGGATTGTAACAGTGCTGGTCAGGGGTACTCCCATGGAGACTACCGTGGACACTGGAGCAGCAAGCAATTTTGTAAGTGGACACGTGGTTTCTACGGCACAAGTTCCGCCCTGAAGAACCACTCAATAAACTTTGGCTCTTCCTTGGACTTCATTAAGCCTGAAGGGAAGCGAATGCTGGAAACTTGATGTTACAGAGCCTAAGAGACGACGGATGTTTCTGCCCTCCAAACGGTGCAGTCGGACGTGGAAGTGAGTTCGATATCTAAGCCGCGCCGTGCACAGAAAGATTGTTAGTGGTTGGAGGACCCACAAAGTCCTCTTTGTTAATGGCGCCGCTCAGAGAGAGTGGTTGAAGAGGGATTGTAACAGAGCTGGTCAGAGGTACTCCCATGGAGACTACCGTAGACACCGGAGCAGCAAGAAGTTTTGTAAATTGACGCCTGGTTTTTACGGCGCTACTTCCTCCCTAAAGAACTATTCAATCAACTGTGGCTCTTCCTTGGACTCCTTTCGGCCAGGAGGGAAGCGTAGGCTGGAAACTTGATATTACAGATCCGCAGAGACGGAGGATGATGCTGCCCTCCATAACGGAGCAGTCGGATGAAGAAGGGAGTTCGATATCTTCGCCGTGCCGTGCACAGAAAAATGTTTAGGGGTAGAAGGACCCACAGGGTCCTCTTTGGTAATGGCGCCGCTCTCACAGAGAGGGATACTGGTCTTAAATATTCCCATGGTAGCAACCATGGACTTCGGAGCAGCATGCAGTTTCGTAAGTGGACGCCTGGTTTCTACGGCGCAACTTCCTCTCTGAAGAACTATTCAATCAACTGAGGCTCTTCCTTGGACTACTTTCGGCCAGGAGGGAAGCGTAGGCTGGAAACTTGTTATTACAGAGCCGCGGAGATGGAGGATGATGCTTCCCTCCATAACTGAGCAGTCGGTCGTGGAAGTGGGTTCGATATCTACGCCGCGCCGTGCACAGAAAAAATGTTAGGGGTGGAAGGACCCACAGGGTCGTTTTGTTGAAAAGGGATTGTAACAGTGCTGGTCAGGGGTACTCCCATGGAGACTACCGTAGACACCGGAGCAGCAAGCAGTTTTGTAAGTGGACGCCTGGTTTCTACGGCGCTACTTCCTCCCTGAAGAACTATTCAATCAACTGTGGCTCTTCCTTTGAATTCTGGCCACCAGAATGGAAGCGAAGGCTGCAAACTTGGTAATGCTTAGCAGAAGAGACGGGCGATGTTGCTGCCCTCCATAAAGGAGCAGTAGGTTTGTGGAAGAGAGTTTGATATCAATGCCGCGCCACACACAGTAAGATTCTTAGGGGTAATAGCGCCGCTCAGATAGGGTGGTTGAAGAGGGATTGTAACAGTGCTGGTCAGGGATACTTCCATGGAGACTACTTTAGACACCGGAGCAGCAAGCAGTTTTGTAAGTGGACGCCTGGTTTCTACGGCGCTACTTCCTCCCTGAAGAACTATTCAATCAACTGAGGCTCTTCCTTGGACTCCTTTAAGCCAGAAGGGAAGCGAATGCTGGAAACTTGATGTTACAGAGCCGCAGAGACGGGGGGCAGCTGCTGCCCACCATAACGGAGTAGTTGTGCGTGGAAGAGAATTCGATATCTAAGCACCGCCGCTAACTGAAAGATGGTTAGTGGTGGGAAGACCACACAGAATAGTGGTGCCGGTCTGGGGTAAGTGGACGCCTGGTTTCTATGGCGCTATTTCCTCTCTGAAGAACTATTTAATCAACTGTGGCTTTTCTTTGGAATTCTGTCGACCAGAAGGGAAGCGAAGGCTGGAGACTTAGCGTTACAGAGCATCAGAGACGGAGGATGTTGCTGCGCTCCATAAAGGAGCAGTTGCACGTGGAAGAGAGTTCGATATCCAAGCCGCGCCGCGCACAGAAAGTGTCCGAGGGGTGGGATAACTCGCAAGGTCCTCTTTGGTTATAACGCCGTTCAAAAAGAGTGGTGACATAGGGATTGTATCAGTGCTGGTCGGGTTAACTCCCATGGTGGCCACCGTGTACACCGGAGCAGCTCGCAGTTTTGTAAGTGAACGCCTTGTTTCTACGGCGCTAATTTCTCCCTGAAGAACTTCTCAATCAACTGTGGCCCTTCCTTGGACTCCTTTCGGTCGTGAGAGAAGCGAAGGCTGGTAATTTGGCGTTACAGAGCAGCAGATAAGGGTAATATTTCTGCCCTCTATAAAGGAGCAGCTGGAAGTGGAAGAGAGTTCGATATCTGAGCCGCGCCGCGCATAGAAAGCTGGCGTGTGGTGGGTGGACCCACAGTGGCTTCTTTGGTAAAAGCGTCGCTCTGACAAAGTGGTTGTAGAAGTAATTTAACGGTGCTGGTCGAGGGTACTCCCATGGTGGCCACCGTGGACACGGGAGCAGCAATCAGTTTTAAAAGTGGTCGACTGTTTTCTATAGCGGTAGTTCCTCCCTGAAGAACTACTCTTTCAACTTTGGCTCTTCCTTGGACGTCTTTTGCTTAGGAGGGAAGTGATGTCTGGAAACTTGGTGTTACAGAGTAGCAGATACGGGTAATGTTGCTGCCCTCCATAAAGGAGAAGCTGGAAATGGAAGAGAGTTCGATATCTAAATTATTCAGTGCACAGAAAGTAGGCGAGGGGTGGGACGACTCACAGGGTCCCCTTTTGTTAAAGCGCCGCTCAAACAGAGTGGTTCTAGAAAGATTGTAACGGTGGTGGACGGGGGTACTCCCATGGAGGTTACTGTGTACACCGGAGCAGCACGCAGTTTTGTAAGTTGATGCCTGGTTTCTACGGCGCTAGTTCCTTCCTGAAGAACTACTCAATCAATTGTGGCTCTTCTTGGACGCCTTTGGGCCAAGAGGGAAGCGAAGGCTTGAATTTTGGTGTTACAGAGCAGCAGAGACGGGTAATTTGTTTGCCTTCCATAAAGGAGCAGCTGGAAGTGGGAGAGTGTTCGATATTTAAGCCGCACCGCGCACAGAAATATGGTAAGGGGTGGGAAGACCTACAGGGTCATCTTTGGTAATAGCGTCGCTCAGACAAAGCTGTTGAAGAGGGATTAAAACGGTGCTGTTCTGGGGTACTCCAATGGTGGCTACCGTGGACACCGGAGCAGCAAGCAGTTTTGTAAGTGGACGCCACGTTTCTACGATCCGAGTTCCTCCCTGAATAACTACTCAATCAACTATGGTTCTTCTTTGGACCTATTTCGGGCAAGAGGGAGGCGAAGGCTAAAACCTTTGTGGTACAGAGCAGCAGACACGGAGGATGTTGCGGCCCTCCATAAAGGAGCATCTGGAAGTGAAAGAGAGTTCGATATCCAAGCCGAGGCGCGTACAGAGAGATGGTGAGGGGTTGGAGGACCCACAGGGTCTTCTTTGGTAAAAGCGCCTTTAAAACAGAGTGGTGGTTGACGTATTGTAACGGTGCTTGACGGGATTACTCCCATTTTGGCCACCGTGGACACCGGAGCTTCAAGCAGTTTTGTAAGTGGTCGCCTGGTTTCTATGGCGCTTTTTCCTCCCTGAAGAGCTACTCAATCAACTGTGGCTGTTCCTTGGACACCTTTCGGTCAGGAGGGAAGCGAAGGCTGGAATCTTGGTGTGTCAGAGCAGCAGATACGGGTGATGTTGCTGCCCTCTACAAAGGAGCAGCTGGAAGTGGAAGAGAATTAGATATCTAAGCCGCGCCGCGCACAGAAAGTTGGCTTCTGGTGTGAAGACTCACAGGGTCCTTTTTGATTATAGCGCCGTTCAAACAGAGTGGTGGTGCTTGTCTGGAATACTCCCATGGTGGCTACCGTGGACACCAAAGCAGCAAGCAGTTTTGTAAGTGTTCGCCTGGTTTCTACGGTGCTTGTTTGTCCCTAAAGAACTACTCTATCAACTGTGGCCATTCCTTGAACACGTTTCGGCCAGCAGGGTAGCGAAGGCTGGAAACTTGGTTTTACAAAGCAGCAGAGAGAGGTGATGTTGCTGCCCTCTACAAAGGAGCAGCTGGAAGTGGAAGAGAGTTCGATATCTAAGCCGCGCCGTGCATAGAAAGTTGGCGAAGGGTGGGCTGACTCACAAGGTCTTCTTTGGTTAAAGCACCAATCAGACAGAGTGGTGATAGAGGGATTGAAAGGGTGCTGGTCAGAGGTTCTCCCATGGAGACTACAGTTGAAACCGGAACAGCAGGCAGTTTTGTAAGTTGGCGCCTGGTTCTAAGGTACAAGTTTCTCCCTGAAGAACTAATCAATCATCTGTGGCTGTTCCTTGAACGCCTTGCGGTCAGGATAGAGGCGAAAAATCGAAAATTGGCTTTACAGAGCAGCAGATATGGGTGATGTGCCTGCCCTCTATAAAGGAGCAGCTGGTAGTGGAAGACAGTTGGATATCTAACCCGTGCAACGCTCAGAAAGATGGTGAGGGGTGGGAGGACCCACAGGGTCTTCTTTGGTTATAGCGCCGCTCAAACAAAGTGGTGGTAGATGTATTGTAACAGTGCTCGACGGTGGTACTTCCATGGAGACTACCGTGGACAACGGAGCAGCAAGCAGTTTTGTAAGAGTTCGCCTGGTTTCTACGGCACTAGTTCCTCCCTGAATGACTACTCACTCAACTGCTCTTCCTTGGACTCCTATTGTTAAGAGGAAAGCGAAGGCTGGAAAATTGGTGTTACAGAGCAGCAGATACGGGTGATGTTGCTGCCCTCCATAAAGGAGCAGCTGGAAGTGGAAAAGAGTTCGATATCTTAGCCGTGCTACGCACAGAGAGATCGTTAGTGGTGGGAGGACCCACAGGGTCCTCTTTGTTAATAGCGCCGTTCAGACAGAGTGGCGGAAGACGTATTGTAACGGTGCTGGACTGGGGTACTCCTATTGTGGCTTCAGTGGACACAAGAGCAACAAGCAGTTTTGTAAGCGGACGCAACGTTACTATGGTGCGAGTTCCTCCCTGAAGAACTACTCAATGAACTGTGGCTCTTCATTGGACTCCTTTCGGCCTGGAGGAAAGTGAAGAATAGAAACTTGGCGTTACAGAGTAGCAGAGACAGGGGATGATGCAGCCCTCCATAACTGAGTAGCTATTCGTGGAAGAGAGTTCGATATCTAAGCCGCGCCGTGCACAGAAAGATGGTAAGGGGGGGTGGACTCACAATGTCCTCTTTGGTAATAAGGCCGCTCAGACAAAGTGGTTGTGGAGGGATTTTAACAGTGCTATTCAAGGGTACTCCTATGGAGACTACCGTGGACACCGGAGCAGCACGCAGTTTTATAAGTGGCTGCTTAGTTTCTATGGCGCTAGTTCCTCCCTGAAGAACTACTCAATCAATTGTGGCTCTTCCTTGGCCTCCTTTTGGCCAGAAGGAGAGCAAAGGCTGGGATCTCTGTGTAACATAGCAGCAGGGATGGGGAATGTTGCTGCCCTCCATTAAGGAGTAGCTGGATGGAGAAGAGAGTTCGATATCTGAGCCGGTCGTGTACAGAAAGTTGGTGAGGGGTGGAAGGACTCACAGGGTTCTCCTTGGTTATAGCGCCGCTCAGACAGAGTGGTTGTGGAGCGATTGTAGTGGTGCTGGTCAAGGGTACTCCCATGGAGACTACCGTGGACACCGGAGCAGCAAGCAGTTTTGAAAGTGGACGCCTGGTTTCTACGGCACCAGTTCCTTCCTGAAGAACATCTCAATACACTGTAGCTCTACATTGGAATTCTGTCGACCAGAAGGGAAGCGAAGGCTGCAAACTTGGTAATGCTGAGCAGCAGAGACGGGTGATATTGCTGCCCTCCAGAAAGGAGCAGCTGGTAGTGGAAAAGAGTTCGATATCATAGCTTTGCTACTCTCAGAAAGATTTTGAGGGGTTGGAGGACCCACAGGGTCATCTTTGGTAAAAACGCCCCTCAGAAAGAGAGGTGGGGGATTTAAACGTTGCTTGTGTTAGGTACCCCCACGGGGGCTACCGTGGACACCGGAGCAGCCGGCAGTTTTGTAAGTTGTTACGGCGCTTATTCCTCCCTGAATAATTATTCAATCAACAGTGGCTCTTCCTTGGAATTCTGTCGACCAGAAGGGAAGCAAAGGCTGCAAACTTGGTAATGCTGAGCAGCAGAGACGGCTGATGTTGCTGCCCTCCATAAAGGAGCAGCTGGTAGTGGAAAAGAGTTCGATATCTAAGCCGTGCTACTCTCAGAAAGATGGTGAGGGGTGGGACGACACACAGAGTCTTCTTTGGTTATAGCGTTGCCCATACAGAGTGGGTGTAGAGGGATTGTAATAGTGCTGGTCAGGGGAACTCCCATGGGGGCTACCGTGGACACCGGAGCAGCAATCAGTTTTGATAGTGGTTGCCTGATTTCTACGGCGCTAGTTCCTCCCTGAATTACTATTCCTTCAACTGTGGCTCTTCCTTGGAATTCTGTCGACCAGAAGGGAAGCGAAGGCTTCAAACTTGGCGTTACTGAGAAGCAGAGACGGGGGATGTTAATGCCCTCAATAAAGGAGCAGCTGGAAGTGGAAGAGAATTCGATATCTAAGGCGCACCGCATACAGAAAGTTGGCGTGTGGTGGGAGGTCCTTTAGGGTCTTCTTTGGTAATAGCGTCGCTTAGACAATGTGGTGGTAGATGTATTTTAACGGTGCTGGTCTGGGGTACTCCCATGGTAGATCACGTGGACACCGGAGCAGCAAGAAATTTTAAAGTGGTTGCCTGGTTTCTACGATGCTAGTTCCTCACTGAAGAACTACTCAATCAACTGTGGCACTTCCTTGGACGTCTTTTGTTCAGGAGAGAAGAGAAGGCTGGAAACTTTGTGTTACAGAGCAGCAGATACGGGTGATGTTGCTGCCCACCATAAAGGAGCAGCTGGAAGTGGAAGAGAATTCGATATCTCAACCACGCCGCGCACAGAAAGTTGGCGTGTGTTGGGACGACTCACAGGGTCCTTTTTGATTAAAGGGCCGTTCAAACAAAACTGAAGAACTACTCAATGAACTGTGGCTGTTCCTTGGACGCCTTGCTGTCAGGAGGGAAGTGAAGGTTGGAAACTTCGTGTTAGAGTGCAGCAGAGACGGGTGATGTTTTTGCCCTCCATAAAGGAGCAGCTGGAAGTGAAAGAGTGTAAGATATCTTAGCCGTGCTACTCACAGAACGATCGTGAGCGGTGGGAGGACAGTCTGGTCTAGGGTACATCCATGGTGGCTTCCGTGGACACCGGAGCAGCACGCATTCTTGTAAGTGGACGCCTGGTTTCTACGGTCCGAGTTCGTCCCTGAAGAGCTACTCAATCAACTGTGGCTCTTCCTTGGACTCCTTTCGGCCAGGAGGGAAGCCAAGGCTGGAAATTTTGTGTTACAGAGCAACAGAGACAGGGGATGTTGTTGCCTTCTATAAAGGAGCAGCTGGAAGCTTAAGAGAGTTCGACATCCAAGCCACGCCACGCTCAGAAAGAGGGCGAGGGGTGTGAGTACCCTTAGGATCCTCTTTGGTAAAAGTGCCGCTCAAACAAAGTTGTCGTAGAGTGATTGTAATGGTGCTGGTCAAGGTTACTCCCATGAAGACTACGAAGGACACCGGAGCAGCACGCAGTCTTGTAAGTGGACGCCTGGATTCTACGGTACGACTTCGTCCCTGTAGAACTACTCAATCAATTGTGGCTCTTCCTTGGACACCTTTCGGTCAGGAAGGAAGCGAAGGCTAGAAACTTGGTGTTACAGAGCAGCAGAGACGGGGGATGTTGCTGCCCTCCATAAAAGAGCAGCTGGAAGTGGAAGAGAGTTCGATATCTTAGCCGCGCCACGCACAGAAAGATGGTTAGGGGTGGGAGGACTCACAGGGTCCTCGTTGGTAGTAGCGCCGCTCAGACTAAGTGGTTGTGCTTGTTTGGTGTACTCACATGTTGGCTTCTGTGGACACCGGAGAAGAAAGCAGTTTGGTTAGTTGTCGACTGGTTTCTACGGCAGTTGTTCTTTCCTGAAGAACTACTCAATCAACTGTGGCTCTTTCTTGGACTCCTTTCGGCGAGGAGGAAAGCGAAACCTAGAAACTTAGCGTTACAGAGCAGCAGAGACGGGGGATGTTGCTGCCCTTCAAAAAAGAGCAGCTGGAAGTGGAAGAGAGTTCAATATCTAAGCGGCGCACTGCACAGAAAGATGATGAGTGGGGAGGACTCACAGGGCCCTCTTTGGTAATAGTGCCGCTCAGACAAAGTGGTTGTAGAGGGATTGTAACGGTGCTGGTCAAGGGTACTCCCATGGAGACAAAGGTGGACACCGGAACAACACGCAGCTTTTTAAGTGGACGCCTGGTTTCTACAGCGCTAGTTTGTCCCTGAAGAACTACAAAATCAACTGTGGCTCTTGCTTGGACACCTTGCGGTCAGGAGTGAAGCGAAGGCTGGAAACTTGGCTTTACAGAGCAACTGATAAGGGTGATGTTGCTGCCCTCCATAAAGGAGAAGCTGGAAGTGGAAGAGAATTCTATATCTAAGCCGCGCCGCGAACGGAAAGCTTGCGTGTGGTGGGACGACTCACAGGGTCCTCTTTGATGCTAGCGCCGTTCAATCAGAGTGGTGGTGCTTGACTGAAGTACTCCAATGGTGGCTACCGTGGACACTGGAGCAGCAAGCAGTTATGTAAGTGGTCGCCAGGGTTCTACGGCGCTAGTTTGTCCCTGAAGAGCTACTCAATCAACTGTGGCTCTTCTTTGGACGCCTTTCGTTCAGAAGGGAAGCGATGGCAGGAAACATGGCGTTACAGAGCAGCAGAGACGGGTTATGTTGCTGCCCTCCATATAGAAGCAACTGGAAGTGAAAAAAATTTCGATATCTAAGCCGCTTCATGCACAGAAAGATGGTTAGGGGTGGAAGGACCCACAGGGTCCTTTATGGTAATAGCGACGCTGAGAGAGAGTGGTTGAAGAAGGATTGTAACAGTGCTGGTCAGGGGTACTCCCATGGAGACTACCGTGGACACTAGAGCAGCAAGCAGTTTTGTAAGTGGACGCCTGGTTTCTACGACGCTAGTTCCGCCCTGAAGAACTATTCATTCAACTTTGGCTCTTCTTTGGACTTCTTTTAGCCAGAAGGGAAGCGAAGGCTGAAAACTTGAAGTTACAGAGCCGCAGAGACGGAGGATGTTTCTAACTTCCATAACGGTGGATGTTTCTACCCTCCATAACGGAGGAGCTAGAAGTGAAAGAG
This sequence comes from Phortica magna, assembly GCA_037044515.1. Lineage (NCBI taxonomy): Eukaryota > Metazoa > Arthropoda > Insecta > Diptera > Drosophilidae > Phortica > Phortica magna. Next base: position 41,966 of record JBAMBP010001273.1, read on the forward strand.
AGTTCGATATCTAAGCCGTGCTACTTTCAGAAAGATTACGTGGGGTGGAAGTACCCACAGGGTCCTCCTTGGTATTAGCGCCGCCAGGAGCAGCTGGTAGTGGAAAAGATTTCGATATCTAACCCTGTCAGAATGATTGTGAGGGGTGGGAGGCCTACAGGGTCCTCTTTGGTAATAGCGCCGTTTAGAGAGTGGTTGAAGAGGCATTGTAACAGTGCTGGTCAGGGGCACTCCCATGGTTGCTTCGGTGGACACCGGAGCAGCAAGCAGTTTTGTAATTGGTAATAATAGCGCCGCTCAAAACGAGTGGTAACAAATGGATTGTAACGATGCTAGTCGGGGGTACTCCCATGGTGGCCACCATGGACACCGGAGCAGCAAGCAGTTTTGTAACTGGTTACCTGGTTTCTACGGCGCTAGTTTATCCCTGAAGAACTACTCAATGAACAGTGACTGTTCCTTGGACTCTTTTCGGCCGGGAGGGAAGCCAATAATGGAAGCTTGGTGTTACAGAGCAGAAGATACGGGAAATGTTGCTGCCCACCATAAAGGAGCAACTGAAAATGGAAGAAATTTCGATATCTAAGCCGCGCCACACACAGAAATTTGGTGAGGGAGGGAGACCCACAGGGTCCTCTTTGTTTATAGCGGCGCTCAGACAGCGTGGATTGTAACGGTGCTGGTCTGGGATACTCCTTTGGTGGCTACCGTGGACACCGGAGCAGCAAGCAGTTTTGCAAGTGGACTCCTTGTTTCTGCGGCGCTTGTTCATTCATGAAGAACTACTCAATAAACTGTGGCTCTTCCTGGGAAGCCTTTTGGCCAGGAGGGAAGCGAAAACTGGAAACTTGGTGTTACAGGGCAGCATAGACGGGGGATGTTGCTGCCCTCCCTAGAGGAGCAGCTGGACGTGGAAGAGTGTTCGATATCTACGCCGCGCCTTGCACAGAAAGGTAGTTAGGGGTGGGATGACCCACAGGGTGTTCTTTGTTAATAGCGCCGCTAAAACACAGTTGTGGTAGATGTATTGTAACGGTGTTGGTCGGAGGTACTCCCATTAAGGCTACCGTGTACACCAGAGCAGCAAGTAGTTTTGTAAAGGGACGCAAAGTTTCTACTGCGCAAGTTCCTCCCTGAAGAACTACTCAACTATTTGCGGCTGTTCTTTGGACTCCTTTCTCCCAGGAGGGAATTGAAGGCTAAAAACTTGGTGTTACAAAGCAGCTAGATGGGGGATGTGTCTGCCCACTATAAATGAGCAGCTGGATGTGAAAAAGAGTTCAATATATAAGCCGTGGCGCGCACAGAAAGATGGTGGTTAAGGGTGGGAGGACGCATAGGGTCTTCTTTGATAGTAGCGCCGATCAGACAGAGTGGTGGTAGAGCGATTACAACGGTTCTGGTCTTGGGTAATCCCATGGTAGCTTCCGTGGACACCGGAGCAGCAAGCAGTTTTGTAAAAGGAAGCCTGGTTTCTACGGCGCTTGTTCTTCCCTGAAGAACAACTCAATCAACTGTCGCTCTTCATTGGACTCCTTTCGGGCAGGAGGAAAGTGAAAGCTGGAAACTTGGTGTTACAGAGCAGCAGAGTCGGGTGATGTTTTTGCCCTCCATAAAGGAGCAGCTGGTTGTGGAAGAGAGTTCGATATCAAAGCCACGCCTTGCACAGAATGTGGGTGAGGGGTCGGAGTACCCACAAGGTCCTCTTTGGTAAAAGCGCCACTCAAACAGAATGGCGGTGCTGGTCTATGGTACTCCATTGGTGGCTACCGTGGACACCCGAGCAGCAAGCAGTTTTGTAAGTGCTCGCCTGGTTTCTACGGCGCTAGTTACGCCCTGAAGAACTACTCAATCAACTGGGGCTCTTCCTTGGACTCCTTTAGGCCAGAAGGGAAGCGAAGTCTGCAAACTTGATAATGCTGAGCAGCAGAGACGGGTGATGTTGCTGCCCTTCATAAAGGAGCAACTGGTAGTGGATGAGAGTTCGATATCTAAGCCGCGCCGTGCACAGAAAGATGGTTAGGGGTGGAAGGACTCACAGGGTCCTTTTTGGTAATAGCGCCGCTCAGACAAAGTGGTTGTGCTTGTCTGGGGTACTCTCATGGTGGTAACTGTGAACACCGGAGCAGCAAGCAGTTTTGTAAGTGGTCGCCTGGTTTCTACGGAACTACTTCCTTGGTGAAGAACTACTCAATCAACTGTGGCTCTTCCTTGGACTCCTGTCGGCCAGAAAGGATGCGAACGCTGGAAACTTGGCGTAACAGAGCAGCAGAGACGGGTGATTTTGCTGCCCTCCATAACGGAGCAGCTGGTTGTAGAAGAGAGTTTGATATCTAAGCAGTGCTACGCTCAGAAAGATAGTGAGGGGTGGGAGTACCCACAGGGTCCTCTTTGATAATAGCGCCGCTCAGGCAGAGTGGTTGTGGAGCGATTGTAACGGTGCTGGTCAAGGGTAATCCCATGGAGACGACCGTGGACACCGGAGCAGCAAGCAGTCTTGAAAGTGGACGCCTGGTTTCTACTGCGCTGGTTTCGTCCTGAAGAACTACTCAATAAGCTGTGGCTCTTCATTAGACTCCTGTTAGCCAGAAGGGAAGCAAAGGCTGGAAACTTGATGTTTCAGAGCAGCAGAGACGGGAAATGTTTCTGCCCTCCATAAAAGAGCTACTGGAAGTGGAAGAGAGTTCAATATCTAAGCCGCGGCATGCTCAGAAAGATAGCGCGTTGTGGGAGTACCCACAGGGTCCTCTTTCGTAATAGCGCCACTCATACAGAGAAGTGGTGCTTGGCTGGGGTACTATCATGGCTAGTGTAGACACCGGAGATACAAGCAGTTTTGTAAGTGGTCGCCTGGTTTCTAAGGCACTAGTTCCTCCGTGAAGATTTTCTCAATCAACTGTGGCTGATCCTTGGACTCCTTTTGGCCTGGAGGGAAGCGAAGGCTGGAAACTTGATGTAACAGTGCACCAGAGACGGGAAATGTTCCTGCCCTCCATAAAGGAGCAGCTGGTCGTGGAAGAGAGTTCGATATCTAAGCCGCGCCGCGAACGGAAAGTTTGCGTGTGGTGGGACGACTCACAGGGTCCTCTTTGATTCGAGCGCCGTTCAATCAGAGTGGTGGTGCTTGTCTGAGGTACTCCAATGGTGGCTACCGTGGACACCGGAGCAGCAAGCAGTTATGTAAAGGGTCGCCAGGGTTCTACGGCGCTAGTTTGTCCCTGAAGAGCTACTCAATCAACTGTGGCTCTTCTTGGACTCCTTTCGGCCAGTAGGGAAGCCAAGCCTGGAAATTTTGTGTTACAGAGCAGCAGAGACAGGGGATGTTGTTGCCTTCCATAAAGGAGCAGTTGGAAGTGGAAGAGAGTTCGATATCCAAGCCACGCCACGCTCAGAAAGATGGTGAGGGGTAGGAGGACTCACAGGATCCTCTTTGTTAATAGCGCCGTTCAGACAGAATGGCGGTAGACGTATGGTAACGGTGCTGGTCGGTGGTACTCCGATGGTGGCTACTGTTGACACCCGAGCAGCACGCAGTTTTGTTAGTAAACGCCTGGTTTCTACAGTGCGAGTTTCTCCCTTAAAAAGTTATCAATCAACTGTGGTTCTTCCTTTGACGCCTTTCCGCCAGGAGGGAACTGAAAGCTGAAAGCTTTGTGTTACTGAGCAGCAGATACGGGTGATGTGGCTGCCCTCCATAAAGGAGCAGCTGGAAATAGAAGAGAATTCGATATCTAACCCGTGCCGCGCACAAAAAGTTGGCGTGTGTTGGGACGACTCACATGGTCCTTTTTGATTAAAGGGCCGTTCAAACAAAACTGAAGAACTACTCAATGAACTGTGGCTGTTCCTTGGACGCCTTGCTATCAGAAGGGAAGTGAAGGTTGGAAACTTGGTGTTAGAGTGCAGCAGAGACGGGTGATGTTTTTGCCCTCCATAAAGGAGCAGCTGGAAGTGGAAGAGTGTTAGATATCTTAGCCGTTCTACGCACAGAAAGACCGTGAGGGGTGGGAGGACAGTCTGGTCTGGGGTACATCCATGGTGGCTTCCGTGGACAGCAGAGCAGCACGCAGTCTTGTAAGTGGACGCCTGGTTTCTACTGTCTGAGTTCGTCCCTGAAGAACTACTCAATCAACTCTGGCTCTTCTTGGACTCCTTTCGGCCAGTAGGGAAGCCAAGCCTGGAAATTTTTTGTTACAGAGCAGCAGAGACAGGGGATGTTGTTGCCTTCCATAAAGGAGCAGTTGGAAGTGGAAGAGAGTTCGATATCCAAGCCACGCCACGCTCAGAAAGATGGTGAGGGGTGGGAGGACTCACAGAATCCTCTTTGGTAATAGCGCCGCTCAGTCAGAGTGGTGATTGAGGGATTGTAACGGTGCTGGTCAAGGGAACTCCCATGGTGGCTACCGTGTACTTCGGAGCAGCAAGCAGTTTTGTTAGTGGTCGCCTGGTTTCTACGGCACTAGTTATTTCCTGAAGAACTACTGAATCAACTGTGGCTCTTCCTTGGACTCCTTTCGGCCAGAAGTGAAGTGAAGGCTGGAAACTTAGTGCTACAGAGCAGTACGGTATGTCGCTGCCCACCAGTAAGGAGCAGCTGGAAGTAGCAGAGAGTTGGGTTTCTAACCCGCCCCACGCACAGAAAGAGGTTGAGGGGCGGTAGGACTCACAGGGTCCTCCTTGTTAATAGTGCCGCTCAGACAGAGAGGCTGCATAATGGTTGTAACGGTGCTGGTCGGTGGAACTCCCATGAAGACTACCGTGGACGCCAGAGCAGCACGCAGTTTTGTAAGTGGACGACTGGTTTTTACGGCGCTAGCTCCTCCCTGAAGAAATACCCAATCAACTGTGGCTCTTTCTTGGCCTCCTTTCCGCCAGAAGCAAAGCAAATGCTTGGAAGTAAGTGTTCGAGAGAGGCGGGGAATTTTGCTGCCCTTCATAAAGGAGAAGCTGGAAATAGAAGAGATTTCGATAGCTAAGCCGTAACACTTACAGAAAAATGGTGAGTAGTGGAAGGTCTCACAGCATCCTATTTGGTAAAAGCACCACTCAGACAGAGTGGTGGTGCTGGTCTGGGGAACTCAAATGGTGGCTACCGTGGACACTGGAGCAGCACGCAGTTTTGTAAGTGGACGCCTGGTTTCTACGGCGTTTATTCTTTCCTAAAGAAATACACATATAACTGTGGCTTTTCCTTGTTCTTGTGTTATAAGATCAGCAGAGGCGTGGAATGTTGCTGCCCTCTATAAAGAAGCAGCTAGAAATGTAGGAGAGTTCGATATCTAAACCGCGCGGCGCACAGAAAGCGGGTGAGGGGTGGGAGGTCTCACAGCGACCTCTTTGGTAAAAGCGTCGCTCAGACAGAATGGAAGCAAAAAGATTGTAACGGTGCTAGTCGGGGGTACTCGCATGGAGACTACCGTGGACACCGGAGAAGCTCGCAGTTTTGTAAGTGGAGGCCCAGTTCCTACTCCGCTAGTTCCTCCCTGAAGAACTACTTAATAGACTGTGGCTCTTCCTTGGACTCCTTTCCGTCAGGAGGGAAGCGAAGGTTGGAAAATTTGTGCTATAGATCAGCAGAGACGGGGAATGTTGCTGTCCTCCATAGAGGAGCAGCTGGAATGGGAAGAGAATTCGATATCTTAGCCGTGCCGCGCACTGAAAGATGACTTGCGGTTGGAGGACCTACAGGCTCCTGTTTGGTAAAAGCGCCGCTCAGACAGAGTGGTGGTAGAGGGTTTGTAACGGGTTTGGTCGAGGGTACTTCTATGGAAACTATCGTGGACACCACAGCAGCACGCAGTTTTTAATTGGTCACCTGGTTTCTACGGCGCTTGTTCCTTCCTGAAGAACTACTCAATCAACTGTGGCTCTTCTTTGGACTGCTTTCAGCCAGGAGGGAAGTGAAGGCTGGATACTTAGTGCTACAGAGCAGCACGGGATGTTGCTGCCCACCATAAAGGAGCCGCTAGAAGTGGAAGAGAGTTCGATATCAAAGCCGTGCCACGCACAGAAAGTTGGTAAGGGCCGGGAGGTCTAACAATGTCCTTGTTGGTAATAGCGCCGCTCAGACAGAGTGGTGGCATATGATTATAACGGGTTTGGTCGGGGGTACTCCCATGGAGACTACCATGGACACAAGAGCACCACGCAGTTTTGTAAGTGGTCGCATTGTTTCTACGGCGCTAGTTCCTCCCTGAAGAACTACTCTATCTACTGTGGCTCTTTTTAGGACTCATTTTGGCTTGAAGGGAAGCAACGGCTGGATACTTAGTGCTTCAGAGCAGCAGGAGATGCTGCTGCCACCATTAAGGAGCAGCTGGATGTGGAAGAGAGTTCGATATCACAGCCGTGCCACGCAGAGAAAGATACTGAAGGGTAGGAGGTCTAACAGAAACCTTTTTGGTAACAGCGCCAATCAGACAAAGTTGTGGCAATGGGTTGTAACGGTGCTGGTCGGGGGTACTTCCATGGAGACTACCGTGGACACCACAGCTCACGCAGTTTCTTAATTGGTCACCTGGTTTCTACGGCGCTTGTTCCTCCCTGAAGAACTACTCAATCAACTGTGGCTCTTCCTTGGACTGCTTTCGGCCAGGAGGGAAATGAAAGCTGGATACTTAGTGCTACAGAGCAGCACGGTATGTAGCTGCTGGAAGTGGCAAAGAGTTCGATATCTAAGCCGTGCTACGCACAGTAAGACGCACAGAGTCGTCTTTGGTAAAAGCGCCGCTCAGACAGAGTGGTGGTGCTTGCCTGGGGTACTCCCATGGTGGCTACCGTGGACACCGGAGCAGCAAGAAATTTTGAAAGTGGCCGCCTGGTTTCTATGGCGCTAGTTCCTCCCTGAAACATTACCTAATCGACTTTGGCTCTTCCTTCGACTCCTTTCGGCCAGGAGGGAAGCGTAGGTTGGAAACTTGGTGTTCCTGAGCAGCAGAGACGGTGGACAGTTCTGCCCTTCATAAAAGAGCAGCTAGAAGTGGAACAGAGATCGATATCTTAGCCGCGCGACGAACAGAAAGAAGGTGAGGGGTAGGAGAACCCACAGGCTCCTTTTTGGCAATAGCGCCGCTCGGACAGAGTAGTTGTGGAGGGATTGTAACGGTGCTGGTCAGGGGTTCTCCCATGGAGACAACCGTGGACACTGGAGCAGCAAGCAGTTTTGTTTGTGGACGTCTGGTTTCTTCGGCGCAAGTTCCGCCCTAAAGAACTACTAAATCAACTTTGGCTCCTCCTTGGACTCCTTTCGGTCAGGAGGTAAGCGAAGGCTGGAAACTTGGCGTTACAGAGCATCAGAGACGGAGGATGTTGCTTCCCTCCATAAAAGAGCAGCTGGAAGTGGAAGAGAGTTTGATATCTAAGCCGCGCCACGCACAGAAAGATGATTAGTGGAGGGAGGTCCCTCAGGGTCCTCTTTGGAAATAAAGCCGCTCAGACAGAGTGGTGGGGCTTGTCTAGAGTACTCCCTTGTTGGCTACAGTGGACACCGGAGCAGCAAGCCGTTTTGTAAATATTCGCCTGGTTTCTGATGGAAGATAGTTCGATATAAAAGCCGTTCCGTGCACAGAAAGTCAGCGAGGAGTGCGACGACTCTCAGGGTCCTTCATGGTTATAGCGCCGCTCAAACAGAGTGGTGGTGCTTGTCTCAAGTACTCCCATTGTTGCTACCGTGGACACCGGAGCAGCAAGCATTTTATAAGTGGTCGCCTGGTTTCTACTGCGCTAGTTCATCCCTTAAGAAGTACTCAATCAACTGTGGCTCTTCCTTGGACTCCTTTCAGCCAGGAGGGAAGCGAAGGCTGGAAACATGATGATACAGAGCATCAGAGACGGAGGATATTGCTGCCCTCCATAAAGAAGCAGCTGGAAGTGGAAGAGAGTTCGATATCTAAGCCGCGCTGTGCACTTAAAGATGGTGAGGGGTGGGTGGACTCTCAGGGTCCTCTTTGGTGGAGACCGCCTCTCAGACAGAGTGGTGGTGCTTGCCTGGGGTACTCCCATGGTGACTACCGTGCACACCGGAGCAGCAAGCATTTTGATAAGTGGTCGCTTGGTTTCTACGGCGCTAGTTCTTCCCTGAAGAACTACTCAATCAAGTGTGGCTCTTCCTTGAACGCCTTTCGGCCAGATGGGTAGCGATGGCTGCAAACTTGGCTTCACACAGCAGCAGAGACGTGACATATTGCTGCCCTCCAAAAAGAAATACCTGGAAGTGGAAGAGAGTTTGATATCTAAGACACGCCGTGAACTGAAAGATGGTTATGGTTGGGAGGGCCAGACACAGTAGTGGTGCTGGTCTGGGGTACTCCCATGGTTGCTACCGTGGACACCGAAGCAGCAAGCAGTTTTGTGAGTGGTCGCCTGGTTTCTATGGCGCTAGTTCCGCCCTGAAGAACTACTCAATAAACTGTGGCTCTTCCTTGAACTCCTTTCGGTCAGGAGGGAAGTGAAGGCTGCAAACTTTGCGCTACAGAGCAGCAGAGACGGGGTATGCTGCTGCTGGAGCAGCTGGACGTGGAAGAAAGTTCGATATATAAGCCGTGCCGCGCAATTAAAGATAGTAAGGGGCGGCAGGACCCACAGGGTCCTCTTTGGTAAAAGCGCCGCTCAGAGAGAGTTGTTGTAGAAGGATTGTAACGGTGCTGGTTAGGGTACTCCCATGGAGACTACCGTGGACACCGGAGCAGCAAGCAGTTTTTAAGTGGTCACCTTGTTTCTATTGTGCTAGTTCCTCCCTGAATTCAATCAACTGTGGCTCTTCCTTGGACTCCTTTCGGCCAGAAGGGAAGCGTCGGCTGGAAACTTGATGTTGCTGAGCAGCAGAGTCAGGTGATGTTGCTGCCCTCCATAAAGGAGCAGCTAGAAGTGAAAGAGAGTTCGATATATAAGGTGAGCATCGCACAGAAAGATGGTTAGGGGTGGCAGTACCCACAGGGTCCTCTTTGGTAATAGCGCCGCTCAGAGAGAGTTGTTGTTAAGGTATTGTAACGGTGCTTGTCAGGGGTACTCCCATGGAGACAACCGTGGACACCGGAGCAGCAAGCAGTTTTGTAAGTGGACGCCTGGTTTCTACGGCGCTACTTCCTCCCTGAAGAACTATTCAATCAACAGTGGCTCTACCTTGGAATTCTTTTGACCAGAAGGGAACCGAAGGCTGGAGACTTAGCGTTACAGAGCATCAGAGACGGAGGATGTTGCTGCGCTCCATAAAGGAGCAGTTGCACGTGGAAGAGAGTTCGATATCTAAGCCGCGCCTCGCACAGAAATCTGGTTAGGGGTTGGGGGACCCACAGGGTCCTTTTTGGTAATAGCGTCGGTCCATTCGCAAGCTGCGACGCTACCTGGTGGGCTATCAATTCACGGTTATCACGGACCATCAGGCTCTGACGTGGTTGAAGCGGATTGAAAGTCCTTGAGGGCGGATTGCCCGATGGGCATTGGAGATGCAGCAGTACACGTTCGACGTGCAGTACCGTCGGGGTAAGCAGAACGTGATAGCAGACGCCTTGACGCGCTTTGCCGCGTGGAGGTGGTAGAGGGTGGCGCTGTCGACTGTCCCTGGGTGCAGCAAAAGATAGTCGGCGTGGAGAAACAGCCGGAGAGGTTCCCCGACTTTATGGTGGAGAATGGGAATCTATACCGCTACTTGCCTTCACGATTCGGGCAAGAGGGCTGCCCAGACTGGAAACTGTGTGTGCCTGGTCAGCAGAGGCGGAGGGTTTTAGAGGAAACACATAGCGCCGTTACAGCGGGTCACCTCGGCGTTAGGAAGACGATCGCTCGAGTAACGCAGCGTTATTATTGGCCGGGCCTATACCGCGATGTCCGCCGGTTTGTGCAGGGTTGCGAGTTGTGCCAAAAGTTCAAAGTCAGCCAGCAAAAGACGGCTGGGAAGATGCTGACGCAGATCGCATCAGAGCCATGGGCCACAGTTTGCGCTGACTTTGTAGGGCCACTCCCCAGGTCCACCCACGGCAACTCCATGTTGTTAGTGTTTGTGGATCGGTTTTCGAAATGGGTAGAGTTGGTCCCTTTGCGGAAGGCTAGTCAAGAGAACCTCCGGAAGGCGTTTCGGGAGCGGATTTTGGCAAGGTTTGGCGTGCCGAAGGTGCTGATTACCGATAATGGGGCTCAGTTCACCAGCCGGGCGTTTAGACGGTTTTTGGAGGATTTGGGAGTGAGGCAGCAGTTCACAGCGCCTTATACTCCTCAAGAAAATCCGACGGAGCGGGCCAACCGAACCGTGAAGACCATGATTGCCCAGTTCGCCGCAGGGAATCAGCGTCGGTGGGACGAACATCTCCCGGAGTTGTCGCTCGCGGTAAACTCCAGCGTGGCAGACAGTACGGGGTATTCTCCAGCGTTCTTGGTGCAGGGCCGTGAGCCTCGGTTACCAAAAGCGCTGTGGGACGAATGCACCCCGGGCTCCGGGTTGGAGGCAGTAAGACCAGGTGAAAAGTCGACCCAGTTAGAGGAGATTTTCGCTTTGGTAAGGCAGGAAATGACGAAAGCTGCTGCCGAGCAAGCCCGTCATTATAATTTGAGGCGACGTGATTGGCGCCCGGATATTGGCCAGCTGGTGATGGTGCGGCAGCACCCATTGTCAAAGGCAGTTGAGGGATTTGCCGCCAAGTTGGCACCTCGGTTCGACGGACCATTTGTGGTGCGGGGTTTCCGTTCCCCGGTGATTGCTGAAGTGCAAGATCGGAAGGGGGGCAAGATTCGCACAGCCCATGTAAGCGAGCTGAAGCTGTTCGTCGAGGACGTAGGGGCGGCGCCACCACCGGAAGGTGAGGCGAAGCCTTAATTCCCGGACCCAGCGCAAGACTAGTGTCAGTAACTTTCGCCTGTTGATTGAGTACGACTAGCCTAGCAGCAGGAGAAGGGAGGATGTGTCCGTAGCTTCGCTCCATGGGGAAGGAACAAATGGTAGTTGTCGAGGAATTGGGTGATGGTCAGTTAGTTTGTGTTTTTCCGATTTCGTGAGCGGCAGTTTTGCGCTTCCCGATTTCGTGAAAATAGTTTAGTTCGTGTTTTCCCGATTTCGTGAGCGGTAGTTTTGCGCTTACCCATTCGTGGAAAGTAGTTTGGTTCGTTTTCTGATTTCGGAAGCTGCATGTTGCGCTTCGATTTCGTGAGAAATGGTTTAGTTCGTGTTCCGATTTCGGGAGCTGCATTTTTGCGCTTCGATTTCGTGGGAAATTGGGTAGTTCAGATGCCGATTTCGGCAGCGGCATTGTGCGCTCCGATTTCGTGAGGAATGGTCTGGTTCGTGATTCGATTTCGGGAGCTGCATTGTTGCGCTTCGATTTTGTGAAGAATACTTCGACTTCGTTTCCAATTTTGTGAGCAGCGAGTTGCGCTTCCGGAATACTGAGGGGGGTTTCGGTGTCGTTAGCAGCAAGGAGCGCTTTCCGATGGCGATGGTGATTAAAAATGTCTGCAAGCAGCGACTCCTATGGTGGGCTCCTAACGGTCGTCGGCGTAGCCAGACTGTCACGCTCAACCGAAATAGGGGGGGAATGTGAGGACGCGAATTGTAGGTAAATTCGCGACTCACAGTTTGAGATGTCAACATAGTTAATCGACTGCATATAAGTCATCGACGTTGATTAGCGGCGCTGATTAGCGGCCGCACTCGATTAAGTTGCGTTGCGAGGGTGATTACCGCGCAACAACAAAGTGTTGAGGCTAACAGCGCGTACTTGTGCCGAAAATTACAACAACATAAGTTGTTGTAATATTTGGAGTAAACAAGTCAGCGTGGTTGTTGTTGTTGCGGATGCGCCAGATTGCGAAAGTGACGGTGGAAACGGAATGCAGAAAGTAAAACTATGCTTGTTGTTGTTGCATTATATAACGGTCAGTTTTATGACTGTTGGCGTGGGCGCGGCAACAACAATAGCAGGTACTTAGCATGAGCGTTGTCACTGACGCTAGCGTCAACATGACGGAACGTCAGTTCAATGCATAATGTGTTGTTGTATTTGGCGCGACAGATCTACACTGATCCGCATGATTCGCTTGCCGACAAACAACAACAATAAGGACGATTGACACAGGCGCCTGTACGACCAAGCGTGGTAGCGTCAGTTGAGGGCAAGCATAGGCAAATGCTGGCGTTTGGCGGCTTATTGTTGGGTCAATGACACAACAGCGGTGGATGATCAGTTGTTTTCGTACACAACTGCGCTGCTTTGCCTTTTCGTAAGCACAGCCAATGACAAAAGGCAGTGTGAGGCAGTGACGTCGCTGAAGGCTGACAGAAGTCGCCACAGTGGTTGCGAAAATAGTTGAACGTTTGTGTTTTGCTCAGCATTTGAAGCGCTGCGATCTTCTTGGCGCCGCCTACCGCGTATTAATCGACGGTTGGCGTTGCAGCCAGTCGGGACGGACAGGCGCAGGCCTGACTGACGAAGTATTTGCGCCAGCAGAATAGCTTTGGATGAGTTGCAATTCCCAAGTAGTTAAGGCAGCATTTAATAAGGCAAGTCAGTTTTTGGCGAGCATAGCTCTCTTCTCTTCTGGTTTGGACAAAAAGGAACACAACCTTTGCTCAGAATCGAAGCGCTCACTTTAGCTGCAAGCGAGACTGACCAAAGCTGGGTAAGATTTCATTGCCTACAGTCCCAAACTATTTCTAGGTATTTTTCCGATAAACCAGTGGCGCGTTAATACGCCGACACTGGAAGAACTACAAAGACAAGTTCTTTGCGTTAGTCAAAGCGGCAGCTGGTGAAGATTCACCGCGCCAGCTAACCCTAGGTACCGCAACGGGCGACTGGGTGCGACCTGAAGCTACGTGTGTGGCGCAAAGTCGAGGTGAACAGGCCATCCGACTTGCGCAGACGTGAGCATCAGCGGTTCGCAACAGGAGCGGCCCAACTTGGAGTCCAGTGGATTGAGCGGTAACGGCAACCGGCGCCAAGACGAGGGTGGAGGACGACTCCCCACGACCAGCGGCAGCAAATAGAATTTAAGTTAGTGCTTAAGTCAATTTTCAAATTGAGTCGTTAAATAAAAACTGTTTCAAATTACAAACTTAATTTGTGTGTCAATTATTTGGCAGCGCTCAGGTGTCCGGCACAAATACAAATTATTGTAAAGCCGGCTACCTGGAATCTCTTGAGTTGCCCCAGCCTAAAGACCTGGGCGAGAACCGGGAGTCCTTTACAAGCGAAGGCTGGAAACTTTGCTTTACAGAGCAGCAGAGACGGGGGATCTTGCTGCCCTCCATAAAGGAGCAGCTAGAAGTGGAAGAGACTTCGATATCTAAGCCGTGCCGCACAAAAAAATATGGTGAGGGGTGGGAGGACTCACAGGGTCATCTTTGGTAATAGCGCCACGTAGACAGAGTGCTGGTAGAGGGATTGAAACGGAGATGGTCTGGGGTACTCCCATGGTGGCTACCGTGGACACCTGAGCATTACACAGTCTTGTAAGTGGACGCCTGGTTTCTACGGTGCGAGTTCCTCCCTGAAGAACTACTCAATCAACTGTGGTTCTTCCCTGGTCGCCTTGCGGCCAGGAGGAAGGTGAAGGCTGGAAACTTGAAATTAGAGAGCTACTCAAACGGTGGATGTTGCTCCCTTCCATAAAGGAACCGCTGGAAGTGGAAGAGAGTTCGAAATCTAAGCAGCGCCAAGCACTGAAAGATGGTTAGGGGTGGAAGGACCCACAGGGTCTTCTTTGGTAATAGCGCCGCGTACACAGACTGGTGGTAGAGGGATTAAAATGGAGATGGTCTGGGGTACTCCCATGGTGGCTTCCGTGGACACCGGAGCATTACACAGTCTTGTAAGTGGTCGCCTGGTTTCTATGGCGCTAGTTCCTCCCTAATGCTGCCCTCTATAAAGAAGCAGCTGGAAGTGGAAGAGAGTTTCATATCTAACCCGCGCCAAGCACTGAAAGATGGTTAGGGGTGGAAGGACCCACAGGGTCTTCTTTGGTAACAGCGCCGATCAGACAGTGTGGTGGTGCTTGCCTGGGGTACTCCAATGGTGGCTACCTAGGACACCGGAGCAGCAAGCAGTTTTGTAAGTGGTCGCCTGGTTTCTTAGGCGCTAGTTCCTCCCTGAAGAACTTTTCAATCAACTAAGGCTCTTTCTTGGACTCCTTACGGCCAAAAGGGAAGCGAAGGCTCCAAACTTGGTAATGCTGAGCAGCAGTGATGGGGGATAATGCTGCCCTCTATAAACGAGCAGCTGGAAGTGGAAGAGAGTTTGATATCTAAGCCGCGCCAAGCACTGAAAGATGGTTAGGGGTGGAAGGACCCACAGGGTCTTCTTTGGTAACAGCGCCGATCAGACAGTGTGGTGGTGCTTAACTGGGGTACTCCCATGGTGGTAGCCGTGGACTCCGTAGCAGCATGCGGTTTTGTAAGTGGACGCCTGGTTTCAACGGCGCTTATTCCTCCCTGAAGAACTACTCAATAAACTGCGGCTCTTCCTTGGACTCCTAACGGCCAGGAGGGTAGCGAAGGCTCCAAACTTGGTAATGCTGAGCAGCAGAGATGGGGGATAATTCTTCCCTCTATAATGCTGGAAGTGGAAGAGAGTTTAATATCTAAGCCGCGCCAAGCACAGAAAGATGGTAAGGGGTGGAAGGACCCACAGAGTCGTCTTTGGTTTTAGCGCCGCTCTGAGAAAGTGGTGTTGCTGGTCTTGGGTACTCCCATTGTAGTAGCCGTAGACTCCGGAGCAGCATGCAGTTTTGTAAGTGGCCGCCTGGTTTCTACGGCGCTAATTCCTCCCTGAAGAACTACTTAATCAACTTTGGCTCTTCCTTGGACTCCTAACGGCCAGGAGGGTAGCGAAGGCTCCAAACTTGGGAATGCTGAGCAGCAGAGATGGGGGATAATGCTTCCCTCTATAAGGCTGGAAGTGGAAGAGAGTTTAATGTCTAAGCTGCGCTAAGCACTGAAAGATGGTTAGGGGTGGAAGGACCCACAGGGTCCTCTTTGGTAATAACACCGCTCTTAGAGAGTGGTGGTGCTGGTCTAGGGCACTTCCATTGTGGCTACCGTGGACACCGGAGCAGCAAGCGGTTTTGTAAGTGGCCGCCTGGTTTCTACGGCGCTTATTCCTCCCTGAAGAACCACGCAATAAACTGTGGCTCTTCCATGGACTCCTTTCGTCGAAAACGGAAGTGAAGTCTTGCAACCACGTGTTTCAGAGCAGCAGAGACGGGGAATGTTGCAGCCCTCTATAAAGAAGAAGTTGGAAATGAAAGAGAGTTCGATATATAAGCCGCACCACGGACTGAAAGAAGGTGAGGGGTGGGAGGGGTCTCAGCGTCCTCTTTGGTAAAAGCGCCGAGCAGACAGAGTGGTGGCATAGGGATTGTAACGGTGCTGGTCGGAGGTACTCTCATGGAGACTATCGTCGACACCGGAGCGGCACGCAGTTTTGCAAGTGGATTCCTAGTTTCTACGGCGCTAGTTCCTACCTGAAGAACTACTCAAAGAATTGTGGCGCTTCTTAGGACTCGTTTCGTCCAGAGGGGAAGCGAAGGCTGGGAACAATGTGCTACAAAGCAGCATTGACGGGGAAAGTTGCTGCCCTCTTTAAAGGAGCAGCTGGTAGTGGAAAATAGTTCGATATTTAAGCCACGCCATGTTCAGAAAAATGGATAGGGGTTGGAGGACCCACAGGGTCCTCTTTGGTAATAGTGCCGCTCAAACTGAGTTGTGGAAGAAGGATTAAAACGGTGTTGGTCGGGGGTACTCCCATGGATACTACCGTGGACACCGGAGCAGCAAGCAGCTTTGTAAGTGATCGTCTGATTTCAACGGAGCTAGTTCCTCCCTGAAGAACTATTCAATCCAATATGGTTTTTCATTGCACTCTTTTCGGCCAGAAGGGAAGTGTAGTCTGGCAACTATGTGTTACAGAACCGGAGGGTGGTGTTGCTACCCACCATAAGGGAACAACTGGAAGCGAAAGAGAGTTCCATTTTTAAGCCACGTCACATACAGGAAGATTATGAGGGGAGGGGGGACTCATAGGTTCCTCTTTGGTAAAAGCGCCGCTCAGACAATGTGGTGCCATAGGATTTGTCACGGTGCTGGTCGGTGGTACTCCCATGGAGACCACCGTGGACAACGGAGCAGCACGCAGTTTTGTAAGGTGTTGCCTGAATTCTAAGACACTAGTTCCACCCTGAAGAAATACTCAATCAACTGTGGCTTTTCCTTGTACTCCTTTCGGCCAGAAGTTAGGCAAAGGCTGGCAACTACGTGTTTCAGAGCAGCAGAGACGGGGAAAGTTGCAGTCCTCTATAAAGAAGCAGTTTGAAATGAGATAGAGTTCGATATCTAAGCCGGGCCACGCACAGAAAGAAGGTGAGAGGTGGGAGGTCTCACAGCGTCCTCTTTGGTAAAAGCGCCGAGCAGACAGAGTGGTGGTGCTGGTCTGGGGTACTCCCATGGTGGCTACCATGGATACCAGAGCAGCACGCAGTTTTGTATGTGGTTGCTTGGTTTCAACGGCGTTAGATCCTCTGTGAAGAACTGCTCAATAAACTGTGGCTCTTCCTTGGACGCCTTTTGGCCAGGAGGAAAGCGAAGGCTGGAAACTAAGTGTTTTAGAGCAGCAGAGACGGGGGGTGTTGCTGCCCTCCATAAAGGAGTAGCTGGAAGCGAAAGAGAGTTCGATATCTAAGCCGTGCCGCGCTCAGTAAGATTGTATGGGGTGGGAGGACTCATAGGGTCCTCCGCGCCACGCACAGAAAGATGGTTAGGGGAGGAAGGACCCACAGGGTCCTCTTTGGTAATAGCGTCGCTCAGAGAGAGTTGTTGAAGAGGAATTGTAACGGTGTTGGTCAGGGGTACTACCATGGACACCGGAGCATCAAGCAGTTTTGTAAGTGGACGCCAAGTTTCTACGGCGCTAGTTCCGCCCTGAAGAACTACTCAATCAACTTTGGCTCTTCCTTGGACTCCTTTAAGCCAGAAGGGAAGCGAACGCTGAAAACTTGATGTAACAGAGCATCAGAGACGGAGGATGTTTCTGCCCACCTTAACGGAGCAGTTGGACGTGGAAGTGTGTTCGATATCTAAGCCGCGCTGTGCACAGAAAGATG
>JBAMBP010001274.1:0-25555 GCA_037044515.1 Phortica magna
CAAAGCTCTATAATCCTGTAAATTTAGCAATTATAAAACAAAAAACATTAAAAAAAAATAAATAATATAAAAGTTATTGCATAAAAAAATTAAATTAAATTTATTCAAAAAAATATATAATGAAAATTATTTAAAAACAAAATAAATAAAAAATATTACAAAAAGAATTAATAATAATAAAAATAATAAATAAAAAAAATTATTAAAAATTATAAAATTCAATTTAAAAATAAAAAAAATAGTTTAAAAAATTTAAATACAAAAAATTCTTTTTTTTTTTTTATTTCATTAAAAGACATACGAGGTAAACTAAAACCTCTTAATAGTCTTTGTGTCAAAACATTCTGCCTAAAAGGGGCGCGCCGGCTAGCTATAAAGCTTAAGCTTTAACAATTAATAAAAACTAAATAACAATACAAAACTAAATAACAATACAAAACTAAATAACAATAAAAAACTAAATAACAATAACAAATGTATCACAATTATCAAAATTTAACCAGATCTTCGAAAAAAAAATTCTAAAAAGTAATAAAATTTCTCAATTGACAAGAAACAAAATATTCTGAAAAAAATATAATTCATTGCATTAAACATTTTTAAAAAAAATTTATGGTATTTGCCTTATTTTTTATATTTATTATTATGTTTTTTCTTGCTTAAAATATTTTCTTCTCTCTCATTCCAAACACTTTATGTTTAAATAAAAATAAATATGTGCATGAAGATATTTTCCATTTAAAATGAAAACAATTTTCGTTGCATGCGTTGAGCACTTGAACAAATCGCTTTCGTTCATTTAATTGCACCTGCTTGTGCCCAAAAAGGGGGGTCGATGCAATGCGAAAAGCACCTACGCACATTGTACGTGCGCTCATGTATTTCATACAGAGCAAAGTGTCGAAACACTTAACGCATACGAAGATCTCAAGCAGCGGAAGAACTAGAAAGACCAAGTCTACAAAAAAAAAAAAAAAAAAAAAAAAATTAAGGAAGAAGAAGATGCATAGCGTGAACCAAAGAGAAGGGAAGTGAAGAGCAAAGAAGAGACAAAAAACAAAAAATGACGATAGCAAAGAGCACTCAATTGTGCTGAGTCCACTAACAATCTTCCAACGTCTCGTGCCCGACATGCCGCAGCATGTTTTATGCGACACGACGCCATTTTTAATTGTAACGGTTGTAATTTAACCATTGTTGCACACTTTTGATGACGCAAACAGCATCGTCGTTGCTGTCGTCGTCGTCGTCGCCGTCGCCGTCGTCAGCGGCATAGAAATGTGTGAATGCAATTTCAGCACTTTAGTTTTCGTGCCTCTTTTCTTGTTGCTGTTTTTTACACACACACACACACACACTCACGCACATCAAGTGCCGTTATAAAGCCAAACAAAAAGTACACAATGCAACACTGAGCCGTAAAAAAAACAAGTAACAAAAAAATACAAAAATAAAATAAATAAAAATAAAATAAAATGCAAAAAATAGCAACAAAAAAATGTAAGGCCGCGTAAGTGTCTATTTTACAAGCACATGAGCCTCAAAATAGCGCCGCGCCATATTTTAAGCTTTGTTGCATGCAAACAGACACACATAAGTGTCTGCGTCACGCATATGCACACACACACACACACATATACACACCTGAAGACAGACATGCTAGTGTTGCAAAGTCTTTAGTATCCATCGATTTTTAACTAAGAAAATATAAATTTCAGAATATTAAATTTATAAATCGATATTCGATCTTCAATGACCACAGTATGACCTCAGTTCAAGGCAATAGACTGGCGGCTTGTTAGATCATATAGAAACACTAACGATTTGACTTTTATTGAAATAGCAAATCATCTTTTTTGATCAAAGAATCCCTCGGGTTCTATACATGCACCGAACCTCAGGAAACATGAATTTTTAACATACGACTCCGCAATAAAAAGATCAATCTATCCTATGTAGAATCAAAAATATTTCGACTTAAATCAAATTCGGAGATAATCTGTAATACTTTTCTATATCTAAGTTGAATATTCATCAATCAGTAAACAACATTTTTATTTTAACACCAAATTCGACAATTGTGATCTTCTTGGCCCTGAGTTCTTTGACTAGAAATAAATTGACAATAATATTGTATACAATGAAATACTGAAAAAAGAACGAGAGATTCATAAAAAATAAATAAAATAAAAATAGAAAAATAAAAATAATAAAAAATAACAGTTATATATTTTAAATTTTATATATTTTGTAAGATAAAAACTTTATATATTTTTCCTTTTTATTTCTATTTTCAGATTGCCATCTGTGATGATTATAGTTTGCCTGTAGATTTTGTTAAAAAGAGACCGTCCAGTTTTGATCCTTGCCTTGCGGAAGCGATACCAACAAATCCAGAGCATTGGATTGCACCAAGTCCACAAACGGAATTTGTAAGTACTTTTTATATTCTTTCGCTTATAGCTCTGACTTCTTGCCTTACAAACGTCAATAGTAGTAAATGTTCTTGAAATGCCATTGATAAATTTGTAAAAGCCATATACCATATATAGAACCATATACCTCTACACTCTGGCTCTTTGCTCTCTGATCTATTCACTGTGCTCTCACGATCGTTGCTGAGACTCGATTAAGTGCGGAAAACAGCTCATGTGCAATCGTAAGTCAGTCGTAGTCAGACAGTGAAGTTGATTTCTCCAAAAAAGATCATTAAAAAGCGCCATCTCGCGTCAGATACGCACTTAGTTAGGAGTAATAAATGTTCTTTAAAAAGTTCTCTACTGAAAATTTGTTCCAATTATAGTAGAAACCTTTCGCTTTAGCAGTTTTTACTGCACGGAAAATATTACTAACTACAAAATTGAAGTGCCAAAAAATAACATAAATAAAAACTATGGTAATTCTATAAACCACACAAAAAATGTACTTTAAAACCAAAGTAAGATTTCAAGCGCATAAACAAACATTTGTGAGAACCCTTGAGGGGTCTAAGGGGCATGAAAGCGGGCATACTAAGAACCCTACATAAATTTTAATACCGGTCTCAGATTTAACAACGCCACCAACTGTGGAAAGTGCTAAAGGAACTCAATGTTTCAGAAGAGCCAAAAACAAGAAAAATATGCCTTTAGAGTACAACAACATTTTTTATATTATTACAAACAACACACACGCACACACATGAACTTATGAGTGTACGGCAATAATAAAAAATCTTTGTATGCAATTTATTTACAAAAAAAAAAAGAAAAAAGAAAATACGAAGAAATAAAAAATAAAGTAAAACAAAATGTTAAAAAACCGGCAGCAAGTCTCAGGAATGTCGAAACAACAACAACAACAACCGAGCCTAATATACCATGAGCAACCCCACAAATTTTGTTTATGTGTTGTTGTCGTTGTTGTAGTTGTTGTTGTTGTGCGTAGAAAGAGATAACAATAATGAACGCACAAAAAGTCAAATAGCCACAAAAACCTCAAACTCACTCTTCATGTCTGTGTGTGTGTGTGTGTGAGTGTATGATAGCTCAAGGTCCAAGTCCAAGTCCAAGGTATGTTGGCAACCGTTTGTCCTTAACTGACAATTTTCGAGCGACTGAGCAAATCGAACATGAGTTCGAGTCCTGAGTTTAGACCAGAGTTCTAAGCTTGAGTTTGAGTTCGAGTCCGGCTGGGCAAGTTTTTTATGACACATACATACATGCATATGTGACTCATGCACACGCACCCACGCACACTCACACACACATACATACTTACATGATGGCATTTGATTTGTTTGGGTTCGTTTGGTTTTGACTTGGTCGATTGCACGCTCCTGCCATAAGACAGCTTACAGACCGGAGGGTTCGCATACAGTATACATGTGTGTGTATGTGTGTGTGTTTCGCTTAAGTGCGTTTTTTATGTTTTCATATCTTTGCTAACGGTTTTTTTTTTTCGTATCTGTTTGCCGTTGTTTTTGCAATATTTATGTTTGAGCACCACGAGGGCAAAATGTTTGGTTCCCATTCTGTTTCTGTTTCCCGAGCATTGTAGTCTTGCCAATGATTGTCTGTATGGCATTTCATTAACAACAACAACAAAAACATTGAGCTGCATCATTATTGCAAAACGTTTCGTTTACAAAACATTCGAAATCAAAAAAAAAACACCAACAATCGACAATAATTAGAAGCCAACAACGTTGTCCAGCAACATTTTTTTATTATTTCTTTCTTTTTTTTTCTGCATTTTGTTCTTTGGTTTTTCTTTTCATTAATATTGGTATTTGATTTGTGTGTTGGCCTCATTGGTTGGGGCGCAGTTGGCTTTGTTCTTCGCTCGAGAGTTTGATTAATATTGAAGCGTATTAAGTGAAGGACCTGCAATGAATGCCTGCTCGATTGAATGACGCTCTGGTTACTCAAACAGAATGGTTTCATTTTTTTTTTTTTTTTTTTTTTAACCTTTTTCGCTTTTTCATTAAACGTACAATAACAAAGTACTTTGTTATTTCTATTGGTCAGAGCAAAACAAAAAAAAAAAAGTACATAAAAAATGTAATATTGCACAGTATTGCCATAGAAGAAGCTTAGTGAGCGTACAGATTTAATAACGTTTGCTATTTATGAACTCCAATTAATATTCAATACAGACAATTCAAGATTAACCCTCTTGCACTTGGGATAACCTGGGGGCATTCATCACAACGACTCGATTATCACTGATGCGAAAGTTCGAATTTTTTTATCGGCACATCTTTCATGGAGACCAATGCCTTTCATAGACTTTATCAAGATTGAGTTGACTTAGATTTTGATCATCAGTTTTATTAGCTTATGGCTTAACTACAAGGTAGATCATAAATAAACTCATCAGATCTTATTTTCCATGTAACACATTTGACTTAAGTTTCTTACTTTATATAGGCAATGAATTTAAAACGTACTTAGCTTCATATCAATGTGTTATAAAAGGCGACAATATGCAAATCAATAACAATTTGCTATGAAATCTGATCGTTGCTTCAAAACAAACACAACACTTACGCTCTCACACATTTCTATTGCTCTCTCTGCAATTCCGCATATATGAATTTTGTGCTCTAATTTTTCATACGCTCTTATTTAATTTGTGTTGTTGTTGTCGCACCGTAATGTGACACATTAAAGCTGCACTTCAACTGCACTGACGTCGCTTCGCGCAGTCACTTTTTGCTTTTGTTGTTGTTGTGTTTTGTTTATTTCATTTGCTCTCGTCTCTCGCGCTGCCTATCATTTGTTTCACAGTCAAAGGCAGCTGCTTGCCATGACGTTTTTTCGGTTATTAATGTAATTTTATCTTTTCGCATTTGTTTTTGTTTTTGTTCTTGTTTTTTTTTTCTTTGTTTCTAAGCATCTCTTTACACACATTTATACACAGTCGGCGTCGTATGCATGCCGCGTGCTGTGTTAAACAGGCGGGGCTGGGGGTTTGGCGTACGAAAGTTGTTCACGTTTGGCGTTTAGTTTGGCTGTCGTTTCGTTCGTTCGTCCGTGTGTGCGCTCATGTGTGTTTCGCCTATAAATGCATGTGTATGAGCGGCACGTTTTCTAAAGCGCGCATATTTCTATAATATTTTGCGCTGCTTTACGCTGCGCGACGTCGCTGCTACTACTCCTGCTGCTGCTGCTGCTGCTGCGGCGGCGGCTGATGTTGGCGTCTGACTGCGCGTATTTGAGTGCGTTCATGTGCTCAACGTTTTAGAGAACAACTCAAGTGGAGTGAAGTGAAGCAACGTTGATGATGATGACGACGACGAAGACGAGGACGATGATGATGGCTGATGGCTTTTACTGTTGCTATTACTCTCCATGGAGTAATATTAACGATAAGTCTGCAACAGCAACAAAAATGGCGTACGAACAACAACAAAATGGCACAACATGGCAGCGCACGTTTACATGGTTTCCGCTTTGTTTATTTCAATAACTTTTTGTATGTGTATATGTGTGTGTGTCTCTTTGTGTGTGTGCATATTAAAAACAAAAAAAAAATATAAATAATAAGAAAACACAAACGCAAAAAAACGTGTTATAGAAGAAAGAACAAGAGCAATAACAACAACAACACAAGATTTTGTCACGCATACGCAGTGTTTGAGTCACGCACGACACGCCATCAGCCGAAAAAACTGCTCGTAGAAATTTTTAGCTTGAACTTCATGCGCAATTTGCCAAAATATAAACGTACATACATATATATATATATTAAAAATCACGTTGCCAACAACAGCAGCTACAACAACAACACTGCTCAAAATACATGTACGAACAACAGCGTAAACAAACTGACAATCATTTGGCGCTCTCTTTGTGTGTGTGTGTGTGAGTGTGGGTGTGAGTGTGGGTGTGAGTGTGGGTGTGAGTGTGGGTGTGAGTGTGCAGAAGCGACCCTCTTGGCCGCTAAGGCAAGCGAGCAGATAATCAAAAACAAATATTTATCAGCAATATTTATGATGTTGCCAACAACAGTGAAATCGCTGCCGCCGTCGCCACTCTTGCCCTCAAACAATAAACGTGCTGCAGGCAACACTGGCTGACTGGCTGACTCACTCACTGACTTGCATACTCATAAGAAAGCGCTCACGTACGACGACGTTCATTAGGCGCGATATTTGGCAAGTAGCAAGATTATTATTATTATTTTATTTCCCTTCCTTATTTGTTGTACCCTACACAACTAAAGTAGCGTCTCACAGTTACTTCATGGTATTTATATATAAAATTTTCCAAACAATATATGCACGTTTCAGTAAAATGTAGCATACATTTGGGCAGCAAAACTTCTTGTTATACAACAACAACATGTATTAAGACCAACTTTCATAAATAACCTCAAATTTATATGATTTTAATGTTTAACATAATTTAAAGTCTTTTGAAAAAAAGTGTCACATACTTTTAAGCAGCTCTGCGGCCGTAAAATTATTTTTCTATATTTAAAAATAGGCCAAAACTTCAATGATGGATTTGCGTACCATCACTGAGGCCTTTTTGCATATTGTAGCATACTTTTTGGCACCTATCATAGATTTTATCAAAATTAGTACTTCTTGGAATGCATTATAGGGACTTTCATTAGAGGCTTAGTTGGGTTTTAATAATCAACTCGTGCTTGAAGGCAGGGTTTTTTGATTTTCATTACAACTCATTTTACAAGACCCTTTCTTTCTAAGGCGTCAATGGGCATGAAGCGCCAAGAGCCGTGATTTTAAAACATGCAAGTGATAATTTGAGAAAAAATTATCAAATATATGCCAATTGTTAGAATAAAAGATTTGATACGATATATTAGAAAAAACAATAAAAAAATTATTTATTTGGTTTTAAGTTGCATTTAAAATAAATTGCAGCATACTTTTCGGCAGCTCAATATACGATTTCAACTGTTTTATGAATTCTATACTTTAAATACAACTTTAATTAATGTTTCCTCATAAAAATACACAAAACAAAAACCGCCTTAAGGTTACAGAGCTCATTTGATGAATAAGAACTGCTCAAGTGTTTCCATGCGTATTGCAAAGGTTTCGAATTGAAATTTGTTTTAATTTGCGTGTAACCAGAGCGAAAACGAAGCAGTACAAATTAGTATGCGTGTGTTTGTGTGTGTTTGTGTGTGAAATGTTGTACGATAATGGCAAATTAATGTGTTGTCTTCTAAAGGAGCTACGATAAGATGATGATGAGCAGCAAGCTGATGGTAAGATGATGATGAAAAGTTGCACAACTTGAAGAGATATGTGCAAAAAGAAGAAGAAGAGGGTGTATTGAAGGCTGTAAAAGGAAATGCGGGCACAAATATGTTGTTGTATCTAAAGAGCATTCATAATGAGTATGAGAACTTTGTTGCTATGACATTGATAATGCAAAACAAGGATAATGCTCAACTTGATGTTCATAATATCTGTTGTTCTGTTGTTGTTGTCGTTTTATTTATGACTTTCAATTAAAAACGCTTTTGAAAGCATATTTTGTTTTGTGCCTAACAAAAGGGACCGAATGCCAACGACAACAATGCATTAATGTATGTGTATGAATGCATGCCACACACACACACACACAGAGATACATACATCATACCTATGCATGTCATAGTCTAGCCGCTGCTGTGCTTTTGGCTTCTGCTTTTTTTTTGTATGCAACATCAGCTGCCAACATCGACAGTCATTGCCAATAAACATCGGTCCTTGTTGTTTGTCATGCCAGGCATTATAATTGTGCGTCTGTGTGTGTGTGTGTGTGTCAGTTTCCGTTTTATGTGTTGACTTCCTGCTAAGTAGCAAAGTATCAATTTCCTACTTCATGGCAACACTTCATATGCTCATCATTGTCATCTTGTTGTGTTGTTGTGTTGCAAGTACAACAGGAAATTTATGTTTAACAATAATGCTTATATTTATGCGAGACACACACACAAAACACTCAAACCACAATCATTAATGGTTGTATTTCTATGCTTGAATGGTCGGACCAAACACTTCTTGTTATCCTTTGAGCGCAACTATTTGTTGTTTGACAACAGACTCATCCCTCATGCCTATAAAGATGACATGGTAAGTTCCTAAGTGTTGTTGCTTTGAAGTTGTTAATAAACTTCTTCAATTCGGACACACACAAAACCGAGCAATCCTGTAATATTTTTTTTTTTTTTATTAAATTCAAGTTCAAGTTCAAAACTTTATAGTAGAAATCTGGTATGCTCAGCACACAAAGTTTATACAGTCAAGCGCACACATTCGTTTCGTTTTGTTTGTCACAAATAACATTATAAAGAAACAAACCTCCGTGCGGAAAATATAAAAATTAATTTAAAATTTAAAAAAATAAAAACGAAAAAAGTTTAAAAATTTGTACTTTTATACTTTTTTATTTAAACGAAAACCGTTAATACTTCAAGATGAGCTCGGTGGGTGGTCTTATGGCCAATACGCCGTTGGTGCTGACATACTTTTTTGTCGTGTTGTTTTTTACAATTGTGATATTCTTGCTCGTCAATGTTTGGCTGCAACTCAATCGCATTTTAATCACACCCGTTAGACCGAAACCAAATGCGGCACAGATAGCCGCGAATGTGGCAGCAGCCGCAGCAAAGATGCGGCGGCAGCGCGTGAATTCGGAACAACCCCAGGCAGAAGAACCAACCACTCCCAATGCCAGTGCTAATAGAGCTAACAATAATGATACAATAGTCGATCCAGAACTGTTCATCGAACAGTGCGATGAGTTGCAAGAACGAGAAATCGACTAAAAAATCCAGTAAGACGCTAACTTCGGCCTAGCCGAACATTAAATACGCTACACGCACCTTTTTTTAAGCCACGCGCATATTTTTGTTGAAATCTTACTTCTCTTTAACGTAATTTTCATTGTTATAACTCATTGGGTGCCAGAGATATGAATATATCCCATTTTGCAAACAAAATACAAAGTTTCAGGACAATTCGGTTAGAAACGAAAAATTTTTCCATACAAGGAAGAAGAAATTTTTCTTCTCTTCCTCTTCTTCATCTTATATGGTCTGCCATACCAGTTCTAGTGGTCCGATCTTTAAAAATGAAAAACTTTTCCATACAACGAGGAAGAAATTTTTCAACTTTTCCTCTTCTTCATCTTCATTTTGTATGACAAATCCAGTGATCTGAACTCACAGTTACTTACAGATATTTGGTCTGACTAGTTTTGAAATTTCAGCGCCATATCTTTGAAAAAAAAATATTTTTTACACAACGGTTCATTTTTCTTCAGATTTTTGTATGGGAGCTATCAGTTCCAGTGGTCCGACTAATGATTTGATTGCAGAACAAAAATAATCCTTGCAAAATTTAACTTCGATAGATTCAAAACTTTGGCAGGAGTTCGTATATTCACAGACCAACAGACGGACATGACTAAATCCACTCGTGTTGTCTCTTTCGGTGCAAAATTATAATACATTTCACGGCGTAAAGATTATAAAAACAGATTGACTTATTATCTATTTTTTTTAATCACTAGAGACAGGAGTCTGACATGTCTTATGCAATGCAAGTGGGCAGTAAAACTATTTTGGCACATGAGTTCGTTGGTCGGTGAAGGCACTAAATTATTATTGTATACAGAAAAAGAAACACAGAAACCGGTATAGAATGGCAGCAGCAACAACAGAAGACAACAGCATCAGAATCCCTCAGACAGAAAAAAAGAAACGATTACTATTATGCAAATAAAACTCTCTTTAATACATCATCGCAACCAACAACAAATTTCGGTAACAGAGGATACATGAGTAATCTTCTGCATTAACATACTAGAGGCGTCATTTGCATTGCATACTTCAACAGCACTCAAACAACAAACGCAAATTGCAATTATGCTATTCAAGTTCAAATCCTTTTCTTAACCTTATTGATAATTGGCAGTATGCTATTCAAGATCAAATCATGTCCTTTTCTTAACTTAATTACTATTAAATTGTTAGTTGGCTGAAATAATATTTTATTGTGATTTTTATTACTTTTCGTTATTAGTTTTGCCATCACATGCGCTTGCCCTAGGGCCCCGTTGACCGGAGTTAAAAATTTTTCAGTATTTAAGGCGGGTTAACTCTTCAGTGTTCGAACAAAAAGCTTTTTTTCTGTCAAAAGAATTTGTCAAATAAATAATAATTAAATGTGTCCCAAGCAATTGAAAGGAATTTAAAAGAAGATGTGCTTTTATGCCACCAGTGTTTCGGGTAGTCTCTCATCATTTGGCATTCTTAGCACCTAAGGTCAAGAATGCAGCATTTACAGAAAGAGCAGTAGAAAAAGAGTACCCATAAAATAGTAAGTATTCGCAAATCAATGACAACTGAAGGGATCAGAGAGGAGTGCAACATTCAATAGCATGAAATATACGTTTGGTACTTATAGAAATTTATAATGGAGTGGTGGTATTTACTTGGGACATTGTGTAATGTGAATTCCCCCATGACAAATTCGTTCACTTTCCAAAGAGTTTTACATTTCTTACGATTTAAAACAGATTTCATTTGTGTTTCCAAACTGAAAAGTAACTTTGAAGAAACGCTTAAATAGTTGCTTATTTATTTTTAAACAATTTAGATTCTCAAATATAATACGATTATTTGTTTCATCTACAAAAAAAAATATTATTTTCTGCAAATAATATTCGTAATATTCGTAAAAGCGCCATCTATCGGTTATGTTCTTTTGTTCTTTGAGACGAATTTCAGAGCGCAAGCAATTGAATCGAAAAAGGAAGTGTGTATGGCAGCAAAACATGGCTTCAAATTTGTACTGCTTGAGAAATTTAAATGTCTTTAGCTTTTTATACCCTGTACATACTGTACCAGGGTATATTGTGTTTGTTTGGCCGAAATGTATGTAACGCAGAGAAGGAGGGGAGGGGGACCCTATAAAGTATATATATTCTTGATCAGGACAACAAGACAAATTGATTAAGCCATGTCCGTCCGTCTGTCCGTCTGTCCGTCCGTCCGTCCGTCCGTCCGTCCGTCCTCACCAATGGTTCTCGGAAACTATAAAAGATAGAGACTTGAAATTTGGAGGATAGACTCGTGATGCTCGGCAGCAGATCAAGTTTGAACGGTTTTGAGCCACGCCCACTCCTTCCCACCCAACCAGCTACGCCCACTTTTTGAAAAGGCTATAACTTGAACACCAGAAACGCTAGAACTATGAAAGTTGGTATGTCGACTAAGTATGTAAAGACCTATAAAACTGCATACCCCAATTTTCGCCCCAACCATTCATTACCCCTCAAAAAGTGTTTTTTTGTAAATTACTGTATCTTCAAAACTATAAAAGATACGGACCTGAAATTTTGTGTGTAGACTCAGTAAATACATGTCCTTAAAACTGCATATCAGAAAATACCCATTTGTATTTTTGACTACCCCTCAAAGACCACCAAACTTACATTTTTTGTAAATTTCACTTTTTTTTTACAAAAATTTGTATATCTCCACAACTATAACAGATACGAAATTGAAACTTTGTATGCAGACTTCATAGATGTATGTCTTTAAAACTGCATACCAAATTTTTCCCCCCTAATCTTAATAACCCCTCAAATAGTGTTTGCATGTCAAAGCCTACATCTCCGAAATTGTTGAAGGTACGGACCTGAAATTTTGTTCGTAGACAAAGTATATATAACTTCTTAAGACTGCATACCAGAAAATACCATTTTGTATTTGGACTACCCATTAGAGGTCGGCAAACTTAAATTTTGGGTAAATTCCAGTTTATTTTTATTAAAATATGTATATCTCCACAACTATGAAATATACATGTCTGAAATTTTGTATGCAGATTCAGTTAATATACGTCCTTTAAACTGCATACCGAAAAACACCCCTTTATTTCATGGCTTCCCCCTCAGAGATCAACAAACTCGAATTTTTCGAAAATTCCTCACTTTTGACTGATTTTTTATATTTGGAACACCATTTAAATGGGTGAGGGTATGTGCAGGGTATTATATGGTTGAGTATACTCAACTATACCGCCCTTACTAGTTCTTACTTTCGTTGGAATTTGGTTTTTTGGAATAATTGAAAAAATATAATATGAAAGTAAATGAACGACGTTATGAAACATGTTCTTCAAAAGAGAGGTTACCAGACTCAATCAACTCGACTTAAGTCCATATTATTTTATAATTCGGATTAAGTTAGCTCGGGATCAATCTGAGACTATAAAACTTGGTCCAAGTTAGTCATTATTGGCATTCTAGTCATCTATCTACTCACCAATCTGGTCAACTAAATATACAAATACACACAAATGGAAAAAATGTGTTATAAAAAGATTTCAACTAAAGGTCACCTTACCTTTTGTTGCCACTTCTTGCCCCTTATTGAAGTCACCTTACCGTTAGCACTCAAACCTCATTCCCCTCACTTAAGAGCCTGATGTGCGCTGACAACGCTAATTACAAGTGCCTTAGCAACCGAAGGCAACAGCAGCCAATCAACAATGCCAGAGTTGCCAAGCTGCCGTGTCCCGCAAATAACTTTGTACAATTGTTGACGCATTCATGTAGAATGAGACTGAGTGAAGTTGCCGGCGTTGGAATTTAATTTAATAAACAATTGAAATTCAATTAAAAT
This sequence comes from Phortica magna, assembly GCA_037044515.1. Classification (NCBI taxonomy): domain Eukaryota; kingdom Metazoa; phylum Arthropoda; class Insecta; order Diptera; family Drosophilidae; genus Phortica; species Phortica magna. Next base: position 13,141 of record JBAMBP010001274.1, read on the forward strand.
TCAAATTATCCAACAAGCAACAAATGTGAAAGTGTGGGAAAGAGAGAGAAATATATATGATAATAAAATGAAATAATCAATATTCTTGCAGATACCTTTTAATGTTGATGCCCAACAACAACAACAACGACAACCGCCAACGGCAACAACTGGCGCAACAACAACAACAACATTAAATGCTGTTGGCCCAGCAAGCGGAGGCACGGTTGTGGGCGTAGGAACAGCAACAACATCAATCAGTGGCACTGTACCAAATGTGCCACCACCACCGCCGCCAGCGCCTTTATCGACATTGCCAGGACACAATGCAGCAACGGCGGCAGCAACAGCTATTTTAAGTAATTTATCAGCAGCAACAGCAGCAACAACAACAACAAACAACCCAGCAACAGTGGGCAATAACAACAATAACATCAATAATAATACTTTGCCTGTAACGTGCACACAACAACAGCAACAACAACAGCAACATAAGTCAGCGCAACGTGGTGCCACATTGCAACAACAACAACATCAACATTTACCATTGGCCAATAGCAATATTAAGCATGCATCTGTGAAACTGATTGAAGGTTATTCCGATCCAAAGGATTCACGCCAACATAAAAAAGTTTATCATAAAAAAGCCAAACGACGCGTTGGTCATAAGAAACAGCAACAACAACAGCAACAGCAACTACAACAACAGCAACTACAACAACAACAACAACAACAACAGCGTGAACAATTGCAAAGGCAAGAGCAACAACAGCAACAACAGCAACAACAACAGCAGCAGCAACAGCAACAGCAGCTGCAACAACAAAATCAGTTGAAGCAAGCTTACAGCAACAACACAAGCAGCAACAACAATAACAACAACAACGTCAATAACGTTTTATACGCAAAACACCAAAAAAAAGATAAACGTAGTAATTACAATTCAGGTAAGTGATACCCATAAATATTATGAAAATAATAATTAAAAGACCAAATTGAAATTGTACAAAAGTACAGTCATGTTCATTAAAATAGAGTAAGCAAAAAATAAATATTTGATGGGTAATAAATTAACGCGAAATTTATAAGAAATTAGATTTTTGACGGTTGCTTCATTTATTACACAAGTAATGATATCAAGTTCTTATGGCACACTGTCTCCAGAACTATCCGAATGCTATTACCAAAAATCATAATCTTGTTTTTGAAGGGCATGGCATACATTATTACAGATCATGGGTATGTTTGCTAGAGCGCTAATGTAATAATATGACTTGTTCTAGGAAAATTAACTAATATTCGCAGTTCATTTAATGTTCTGTTTTTGAAGTCCCCAATTCAATGAAAATACTGTAAAAAACTCATATTTCTCAATGATATTTAAAATGTCATGTTGTTTAATTGAATTTAAAATATTCGCTGGCAACACAAGCATGTAATTTTCGATTATCAAAGATAAAATACTTTTTAATTGACGCCAAGCATTTTTTTTAAATAAATTTTGGTTTAAAAGCCATTAGCAGAGCTGCCAACTCGATGTAAGTGACAGTTAAGCAATAAACGTTGAAAGCTCGCATATTTCTATGTGCAAATTCCTTTTATTTTCGCTGTCAATGACTCAAAACAATCGACACTTTAATAATAATAAAAATAATAATTTGTTAAAAGCTTAAATGAATCGAAGGCACGAAGTGACGCCGCCCTTTTGCCCCACTTAGGCCACGCTGTCGGCGTTTATGTGTAACATTAATGATTAAAGTCACTCAAGTCAAAGCACTTTGAGGCAATTATTTGTGCAAAAGGTCTAACAAAAGCGCAAATATATGCGCTGTAACTAATTGACTAACCAACATCGTTCGTTGTGCGGCTTGGCGCTTCATTGTAAAGTTGGTCGGTTGGTAACATATTGAATTAAGTATTGTGCGTTGTGATTTGCACTGTGAGAAGCGCTAAGCAAACTGACTGACTGACTGACTGTATACATTAAAACCAATTAGACGCACTTGCGGCAACATTACACGCCTTATAATGAAACAGTTGGCAGCGCTAACTGAAGCGCATTGCCAACTTTTGTTATTAAGTTACACTAATCGACTCCACTGCAGTTGCTTTGCTTGCTTGCTTGGCTTACCAGTAACGGCAGGCAGCGTGAGTGCGATGGCAAGTACACTAATCGACTCCACTGCAGTTGCTTTGCTTGCTTTCTTGCTTGGTTTGCCACTAACGACAGGCAGCATGAGTGCGATGGCAAGTGAAAGAGTGACGGCAAAGGACAAAAGTCAGTTCGGTCGCGTTGAGTGCAGCAGAGCGCTAAATTGAGTTTGTGCAGACAGCAGCGCGGCGTACATATATATATATAGAGAGAGCATGTGAGGTTAGGCACGATCGTGGGTGTTTATATGTTGTGCAGACAGCAGCGCGGCATACATACATATATAGCAGCCATGTGAGGTTAGGCACGGTCGTGGGTGTTCGGTTGATGCGGAGCGCTACATTGAGTTTATGCAGACGGCGGCGCGGCATACATGTGAGGTTAGACACGGTCGTGGGTATTCGGTTGTTGCTGACTTTTAATTAGATTGCAATATTCTTTACTATTTACTAACTAAGTGGTATGCATTTTTAACATTAGATTCATCAGCGCCGAAGTCATCGGCTGACGAGGATAACGACGACGAGGACGACGAGAATATAAATAACATAACAGTTATCGCAGCGGCTGAAGCGGTTGCCAATCAACAACAAAACCAACAACAACAATATAAAGTTAAAGTTCCTGAACTAAATTCACCTGATAGCATATCGGATGATTTAGTGCGTCCATTGCCGCCGCAATTGCATCGCAGTCCACGTAAATTAACCGTTGCCAATAACGAGACAAGCAAACGTAATCCATCGCCGTATTATTACTCCGATCTATTAAAGGCCAAAGATACAAGCAGCAACGTTACTACAGATACAGCAGCAGCAGCAGCGGCGGCAGCGATCAAGAATCGTTGTCGTCAGTCAACGGTATCGGAGCCGCCACAACAGACACAGCCAACAGTAACGCTTGGCGCTTATCGCAAGAGCACAAGCTTGGATGTGCCGAATGCCGAACAATTGCAACAACAATATGCATTAGATAATGATGATGATAATTGTGATGAAGCTATTGATGATGATGAGGACATTATTGATGATGATGATGATGATGATGAACTTGTCGATGCAGCTGAAGATGATGATGATGATGAAGACGATGACGACAACGATGATGATGATGACGAAGCATTAAATATTGCAAGCAACAATTTACTACTTAATTACGATGCAATTAATGTTGATAGCATAAATGCGCATGCTGCACAACGAACACGCCTATGTGAGCGTCAATTGGAGACGCCGAAACGTTACTCCTTTACCGAAGAGGGCGTGCATATAATACGCTGTGATTCGCCAACAACAACAACGTCCGAAGAGTCCGATTGCAGTGAATGTTTAAAGCGACGTGAGTGGCATGCACGTGCGCTTGCCTTGGTGCGTAAAACGTGTAATGTACAACCGTTGCCATTGATTAGCACAACGGCAAGTGGCGCACTTGAATTGAAGCATATTGATGCCGGCGATGGTGAGCTGCTCAAGTGTTGTCCAGTAGCAGCAACAGCCGAAGAAGCAGACGATTATTTGCTAGCCAAAGCAGTTGCAGCTGAAGGAGAAGAAGAAGTGCATGTGAATTCGAATGAGGCTGTGCCGGCAGTAGGTGGTGCGTGCGCATTTAACGCATACGCAACAGAAACGTCGATGCCGCCGCACAGACTGCTGGGCCCGGCAGCAGTTTGCGCATGTGTCGCACCAACGCCGAATTTAAGCGACGAAATTGAAGAATACTTTCGGCCACGCAGCATCTTCTATGTGCATCCGCATGGCGTGCATGAATGCGCCGAATGTGCGCCACAAGCAAAGTCAACAAAAAAAGTCACAACAACAACAACAAAAAATATAAAAAAGAAACAACATAAGAATAATACAAAAAACTTATATATTGAGGACGACGACGCGTCTGGTCAGGAGCACGAGCAGCAGGCGCAGGCGGCGGCGACGGCGCACAACGAGCCGGAGCCAGACGACGGTGAGCCGATAAACGTGGACTTTGATGAGGACAACATGTCGGGTCGTACACGTCAAATCTATGAGACGGCATTCGATTGCAAAATTGCTAAATCGGATGATGATTTGGATGAAGTTGATCGCATAACAAATCATTCCGTTTTATTGCAATTGAATAACGGCAATACGCCGACCGGCGGTGAGCAGCTGCCCATGCGTGCCGTAACGAGCAGCAGCAGCAGCAAGAGTCGACTGGAGTGTAAACGTTTGAAGAACTCCAAGAATCAAGCGATACAAGAGCAAGCAACCGGCGGCAATATACAGCTGGAGCACAACAAAGACGATGTGGATCAACAGAATAATGCGACAACAACAACAACAACAACATCGCCATTGGGCGCGGCCAGCACATCGGCCAAAGCGGGCATCGCGGCAGTGGCTTGTGCGCCAACGGCTGTGGCAGCGGCCGCAATTGTCGCACAGGAGTCACAATTGCCCATACGCGGCTATACGCCATCGCCGCCATCAACGGCGCCGTTGCCGATGAAATTTCCGGGTGGCAAACAAACCGAACGTGATCGTTTTTTCATGAATAGCATAAAGAGCGCGCCGAATTTGCCCTTATCGAATCCGCAGTCGGCGGCGCATCCACGTTTACGTGACTTGCGGCTGCCAATACAGACATCGTTGCAGCGGCAACATCAGCTGCAACAATGCGGCTCCAGCAATGATACGAGTCTCACCGATAGCGCCTATGTGAATCCACCATCGACAACGACCACAACGACAACCAATTCAACCGCCAATAATGCGGCCGCTGGTGGTGGCGCCAGCAATGGCGGCGGTTTGGCTACAAATGCCACTGGCGCCAGCCGACGCACGCGACCGCGTTCATTTGTGCTTGAGACTGGTCGTGTTATGGAACTGCGTCGTGCTGGCAATGGCGGCATGCAACAACAGCAGCAGCAACAACAACAGCACCAGCCGCACCACCAAGCACACCAACATCGCCATCATCATCATCATCATAATCATCATGTTGGTGGTAATCATCGTTCGCATCACACGACACAGCAGAATTACTCATCGACCGAGAGTATTGCGACCTCGAGCAGTGGCGGCAGCATGGAATCATTGCGTTCGAGCACCAGTGAAGGCAATCGCAGCACTTCAAGCTCCGAGTCACGTCACTCGACTTCGCTTAGCTCGCATAGCTCGGAGTCGGGCAGCTCGAGCGTCGCCTATCCGTTGCGTGCGCCGGTTGTCATACACTCCAAATTGCATATCCTCAGTCCGATATCGGATAAATCGTCACAGGAGCCCGCCTCCGAGGTATCCGAACAGCAGCAGCAGCAGCAACAACAACAACAGCAGCATACAAAAACACAGCATGCCTCACCCGAAGACGCGACCGCTGTGTCCGGCCTCAATACGCAAATGAAGCTATTGTCCGTAGCCGGCAGCGTTGGCGCATCGAACATTGGCAACAATGAGACCGCGCTACGGAAGCAACGTCGCGCGCCGCCACCTAATAAAGCGCTGTTGCATCTGGCCGATGAGATACTTGGCTCCGACAGCGGCATCTCTTTGCATTCACGCGAGGATGGCAAATCGTTGACCACAACAACAACAACGGCCAATACAAATACACTGGGCCTACAGAAGCTGCCGCTGCCGAAGTTGCACTTTCCGCCGGCGCCGAATTGTAATTCGGGCAGCGCCACATCTGTCGACTTGGGCGATTTGCCCTTCGATATGCCGAAATTGCGTCGCCGGCTGCGCGCCAATCAAGCCGAGATCAATAATCTGATGATGCATAGCACCGAATCGAGCGGCATATCGCAGGCCTCGTCCAGCCACTCAATGCGCGATGAAAATAAATTGCTCGCCTCCAATACAAAGTTGGGTAAGTAGCTCTCTCAATACTGTGGAGTTATAAACAATACTAATTTTCCCAATTACTTCCAGACACAGCGCTCTTTCGCCAGAATCTCACATTGAATCTGAATGAGCCGCGTCAGGTGAATAAATTTGGCAGCTTGGATTTGCGTCTGTCCGGCTTGGGCGCCACGTCGCACAGCAAGGAGCTCAACATGAATCTGTCAGCGGCGCAACAATGCTATGCCGCATCAGCGGTTGATTTGATCGATGTCTCCATACCGCTCGAGCGTCAGGGGTAAGTTTACGGCATGCCTCATCCAAAGTATATAACTCAACTGACTCGCTTTGTTTCTTTTGTCCTGCAGTTGGTATCATGGCGCCATTACACGCATCGAAGCGGAGACAACATTGCGTCCGCTCAGTGAGGGCAGCTTTCTGGTGCGCAATTGTGAATCCACCAAGCAGGATTATTCGCTATCATTGAAGTGAGTTGGCAAATATTCATTTAGCTCAATTCAATAAGGAAAATTTACAATGGGTAGAGACAATAAGATTGTGTGCCGATCAACACAACTGCAGACCTTCTGGTCAACTTAAATATCAACGAAGAAACATTTTCTTTTATTTTCTTATATAGTCAATCTCTAGGGCTATTCAGAAAAGCTTTCACAAGTTCCAAAATTAAATATTTGTGTATATTTAATATGAGATTTTAAAATAACGCCTCTTAAAATTTCGCAGAGTATTTGCAATATTCTACTAAACATATTAAGTCGAGAAAATGTTTAGGGGAAAATGCAAAAATAATTTCATTTAAAAGTAATTAAATAAATTCAACTTATGACTTTTCGCTAAAAGAAATCATTTTTTTGCCAATGATTATATGATCCCTATTATTATTATATTATTTATATTCCCTACTATACTTCACATGATATTCTTTAAGCGGGATACGTAAAATTAAATCTTGTGTGAAATCTTATCTTCATTTCATCTGGAATTTAAAATCAGTTCAGGCGTTTTTATACATTTAAGAGCTCTTTTTATATTTTACTGAATTATTATTTTTATTTTTTAATTTAAAATTAAGGCTAAAATTTTTTGGCCAATGATTATATTATCCTCTATTATTATTATATTATTTATATTCGCTACCATACATTACATGATATTCTTTAAGCGGGATTTGCAAAATAAAATCTTGTGTGAAATCTTATCTCCATCTTATCTGGAATTTAAAATCAGTTCGCTTACGTGTTTTTACACATTTAAGAGCTCTTTTTATATTTTTGTGAATACCCCTATTATTTTTCAAACGTGATTTTACACATTTAAGAGCTCCTTTTATAATTTACTGAATTATTATTATTTTGCAGACATTGCAATTTTTTATTTAAAAAAAAAAAAACCAAAAACCTTTCATTCAAATTTTAATTAAATCGGTAGAACGATGATGAGCCCCATTTTGAGAAGTAATTCCAGTAAATTCCAGACCACTCTCTAAAAAAAAAAAATAACTAACTCTAATATTGTTTTGTCTAATCTACAGGGGCGCCAAAGGCTTTATGCATATGCGTATACAACGCAATGAAACGGGTCAATACATACTTGGCCAATTCAGTCGTCCGTTCGAGACGGTGCCCGAAATGATACGACATTTTTGCTTAAACCGTTTGCCGGTACGTGGTGCCGAGCACATGTGTCTCATTGATCCGGTTATTGCACAATTGCTCTAAGCAAGCGGCCAAACTAAGCGGAAACGGAAATGGAAACGGAAACGGAAGTAAAACCTAAACAAAAACAAAAACCAAACAAACAAAGAAACAGAATAAAATACCAAGTTATTGATATTAGCAAATAGTCATTTAGGAGTGTAGTTGAATAGTTTTAGTAGCGCTAGTCTTAGCCTTAACCAACAACAAAAAAACAAAAACAAATACTACGAAGTAAACAAAACAAAATAATTTTTTTTTTTTTTTAGTATATGAGCGCAACAAAGTATTATATTATATATAAATATATATTATATATAAAAAAAAAAAACAAACAATAGTTATATATGTATACATAGCTATGTATTAGCTTAGTTTTAAATTAGCACTTTCAGACAATACATACAACAACAACAAGAATAGCAATAGAACAAAAGTTGCCTATGTGACGACTTACACTAATCTTCAACAAATCAACAATAACAAAAAGTTCATAATAATTTAGTTATCATTTTAGTGTAACACTTGCATTACAAAAACTCACACACACACACACACACATACAAACACTAAACTTAATGAACTAAAATGCACATTTGCATAGTTACGAAAAATTAGAATCTTAGTTGAGCGCAAGCGAGGGTCATATGTTAAGTAATGCACTCATATAAACAAACAAAAAACAAAAAAAAACTCTTATATAAATAAAACAAAATTTATGTAAGACGGTTTTTTTTTATATTCTATACATACATATATATATATATATATGATAACCGTATTGTATTAACATTAATTATCGTATACTTTAAAAAAGTCTATGTTTTGTTGCGGGCAATGAACGAAAGAAAAAACGGTGAGCAAGCGTGGGAGAAAGCGAGAAAAAGTGTTTAGAAGCAAGTGAAACGTTTGAAAAGCGATTTGTTTTATGATGTGAAGGAAATCTAAAATTTAAGATATGTTTTTTTTTTCTGTGTTTTGATATGTATTTATATATATACAAAAATAATTTTTAATTACACAGTATTTATATAAACATCTACATATAAAGTCTCTATATATAAATACATATATTTAATGTCAGCTACAACAACAACAACTTAAACTATTTTTCGCATAATTAGTTGCACATACATATACACATAAACAGAGACACACACACATACGTATATATACAACTATTAGCTATTAAATATATATACATATTTATGTATGTATATATATACACATAGTTAAATATTGTACTCGTGTATTGTAGTTTCTTGCTGTTCTATATATATGTAAACAAAAAAAAATATATGAGTTAAAAAACAAAACTTAAAAAAAAAAACTAAAATTGCAACAATGTAAAAAAAAGAAAAGAAAAACATTAAATTGCACGCGCTCACAAGAGATTGTTTAAACAAAATTAAATTATAGAGTTACGAAATCATATTATGCAATGGCAGAGTTGAACATTTTTTATAAGCTGTTCTTGAAAATCGGTTTTGCACTTGAAAAAAAACATTTCGCACTTTAAAAAAAAACAACTAACAACTTTGGCTTAATTATTTATTTATTTATACTTTAATTAATAGTCATTGCTCAAAGGCTCATTATCATTTTTTTTGTCATTTAAAATATAGAACAAAGAGTAGATATAGATCTCCGTCTTTAGGCATTAGTTCACTAAGTTATGCAGCATAATATACCAAATCATTTCAATTACTTTATTTTTAAATCATTCATAACATTTTTTTAATTAGTTTCCATTTCTAAAAATTTTGAAAAAATATTTTTTTTTCTCATATATTTTCTAATTTATTTTTCAACACAAATCTTTCGAAATTTTTAAAGCTTATTCAAGTTTTTTAAGAAACTTTGCAATCTTGCTCAATTTTTCTAGTTCTTCTAATTTTATGTCGCATCTTTTTCTGTAAACTTATTCATTAATTGTTGTTTTTTTTTTTTTTTCCTTTTGCAATAACTTTTTCTAAGTCTAAGTATAATATGTGTTTTCAAATAATTTCAAACATGATTTCTCATATTAAAGTTAGAATCCCAGTATCTGTTCAAATACGTCGAGTCTAGTAATACGAAATTTGTAGTTTTAAAGTATGATAAAAAAATAATAATATTAATTAGTGTGAAAATCATATTTTGTTCTTATCAATTTTTGTTTTCCCTTAAATTTGTATATAATAATTTATGCCACAAGCCAGAAAAAAAGAGAATAACGTATTTAAAAAGATAAACAAATGAAATGTTATTTTGTAAGTGCCAAAAATTGATTTATTCTTAAGGATCTTGTGCACTTTTCTATTTTTATTAAGTTTTAATTATTAATAATTTTTATTTGACAACAATACTTTTTCTTTTATTTGACATACAAAAAATTATGTGCAATATATTTTTAAAATAATTATTTATAAGTTTAAACAATAACATTTGTTTTAAAAATTGACATTATTTATTTATAATTTAGTAAAGAAGAACAGAGAAAGAGAAAGAAGTCAGCGTTGAGAAGTTTGCCAAAAGTTGTATGAGGGAAAGATTCAATTAAAAATATATAAGTTTAATAAGTTATTTTTTTTATGTAAAAAATAATAAAATCAGTAAAATAATTTGAATAGAAATGAAAAACACAAAAATAAGTTGAGTTGAGGAAAGTTAAAATTGAAAAAAATCCAAAATAAGCTTCGTGTTATTGCATACTAAAAGCTTCGGCAAAGCCGAATTTTGTATATAAGAAAACCTTTTTTTTTTTATTAAATTAATTTCACTCTTATTATTGAGAACAAAATGCTTGGCTTCCATAGCAGAAAGTAATCACGAAAACTTATTCTTTAAGCATATTCGAAAAAAACGATAGATTAAAAAAAAAACAGAAATAATTTACAAAAACAAAATTACAAAATTTTTAAACAGTTTAATTAAGTGTTTTGTCTAACAGTAGCAGTTTGTCCGTCCGTGATAATAACAAAATAAAAAGGAAGTAATAATAATAATTTAATTGTGAGCACTCACGAGGCTTCATATGAAACAAACGCTGACACAGACGCGAACTAACAAATCAAACAGTATTTTGCTTGTCGTTGAGTGACAAAAACGTTTCGCATATTATTTCAATAATAAAGTTGTTTCAGAATTTATAAAAAAAAAAAAAGGATAATAAAATCGAAAAAATAACTCCCGGAATAGTGACAACCCTGCTTAACTATAAACTGTTTATCGACACTTAAGTTCTTATATAAGAAAAAATGTAGAAAGCTTCATAAGTCATAGAATAACTGAAGCCAAAGTCAAATTAAGTAAAAAATTGTATATGTTTTTTTTTGTCGTTGTTGTTTTTTTTTCTTACTTTCTAAGAATTAATTATACTTGGCTAAATTGTAATAATTCACCTACCGCCATTTCAGAAATACATATAATGTTAATATATGAAAAACAAAAATTATTTGAATAAAATAAACAAAAAAAATTATATAAAAAAAAGAAATATGCTTTTGAATTCTTCTTCTGGATAACAATTTAAATATAGTTCGATGTCGCACTTGTTTCCAAAGCGCACCAATACAACACTATTTATCCCCCATTTACAGCGAAAGGCGCTCGTGTACTCGACTACAATGTTGTCATTGAAGTTTAAGAGTGTAGTTGAATATGACAGTTGTTCTTCTTACACTATCTCAGCATTTATTCCAGATAAACACATAAGAGATAATGCATTAATGTTTTCAACACCCTGAAATTTTTACTCGACTAAAATATGCAGTCAAATTGACTTTAGACATAAAACTCACACCGATGTCAAGGGATGGTTGACCGATGGTTAACAAGATTCGAGATTATTGGAAATAAAAGAATTTAATTTCCGTTTAATTGTCTTTGAGAGGCAACAATGAGAGGAAGGAGTATCGTACAATTTTAAAGAGGTATATTTTCTGAGTCTTAATAAAAATTTTATACCTTTTATAGTTTTGGAGATGTATAAATTTTAAGAAATCTATAGTTTGAGGGAATATGAGGAGGGTGGCTCGCCATTTTTTTGGGCAAGTGAAACAGTTCGCTTCTATGTGTAATTTTCACCAAATATTTCTTCGCTTTTCGCTTTTACTGTTTTGCGAACATGAAACTCGGCCAACGCCCCTAAATAAGTATTCAATAGCATCAACCGCCAAATTCCACCAACTTGACATTTGATTCTGATTCATGACAATGGCAACTATGTTGTTTCCTTTTGTCGCCACAAAAACAGACATTGTGTTGCTTGTCTCTAAATATCACTGCGTGTAAGTTTAAGTTCTCTCTACATGAAAGAACCTTTTTAATATTTGGTGTAAGGTCCGTCTTTTCCTTTTCAGAACCAATCAGTAGATTAGTCAAGTCGCTGATTACTACTTTCTAACACCTCTCGGTCAATTTTCGAGTTCCATCTCGAAAAAAATAGCATAAAAACGAGCCGAACTAATTTCTGCACCCAATAATAATTTAAATAATAACATTTATTTAATAATGTTTTTTTTTTATAATAATTTTTATTAATATTTCTGATAAATATATTATACTTTTATTTTTGTAGTAGTATGTATTATCCATGTATATATAGATACATATATATATATATTTCTTATTTTGTTTTTTTCTTTTATATATACATATATGTATATATCAATATTGTTCGACTCATACATAACAATATCAAGATCAGAATTCATTATATTAATTTTTTTGTTAACGGTTTACAAATGTTTTTTCTTCATTATTAGCAATAC
>JBAMBP010001275.1:0-18609 GCA_037044515.1 Phortica magna
ACAGAAAGATAGTGAGGTGTATAGGAGGACCCAAAGGGTCCTCTTTGATAATAGCGCCGCTGCGGACGGAAGTGGTGGTAGACGTATTGTAACGGTGCCGGCACGTGGGTACTCCCATGGTGGCTACCGTGTAGACCGGCGCAGCACGCAGTTTTGTAAGTGGTCGCTCTGGTTTCTACGGCGCTTGTGTCCTCGCCTAAAGACCTGGGCGAGAACCGGGAGTCCTTTACATGGTGCTGCCCTCCATAACGAAGCAGTTGGTCGTGGAAGAGAGTTTGATTTCTAAGCCGCGTCACGCACAGAAAGATGGCGAGGGGTGAGACGACTCACAGGGTTCTCTTTGGTAATAGCGCCGCTCAGAAAGAGTGGAAATGCTGGTCTGGGGTTCTCCAATGGTAGTTACCGTGGACATTGGAGAAGAAAGCAGTTTTGTAAGTGGTCGCCTGGTTTCTATGGCGCTAGTTCCTCCCTGAAGAACAATTCAATATACTGTGGCTCTTCGTTGGTCACCTTTCGGCCAGGAGTGAAGCGAAGGCTGCAAACTTGGTAATGCTGAGCAGCAGAGATGGGGATGTTGCTGCCCTCAATAAAGGAGCAGCTGGAAGTGGAAGAGAGTTCGATATCTATGCCGCGCCTCACACAGAATGTTGGTGAGGGGAGGGAGAACCCACAGGGTCCTCTTTTGTAATGGCGCCGCTCAAAAAGAATGGTTTTAGAGGGATTGTAACGGTGCCGGTCGGGGTACTCCCATGGTGGCTACCGTGTACACCGGAGCAGCACGCAGTCTTGTAAGTGGTCGGCTGGTTTCTGCGGCGCTTGTTTCTTCCTGAAGAACTACTCAGTAAACTGTGGCCCTTCGTTAGAATCCTTTGGTCAGGAGGGAAGCGAAGGCTGGAAACTTGGTGTTACACAGCAGCAGAGACGGGAAATGTTGCAGCCCTCCATAAAAGAGAAGCTGGAAGTGGAAGAGAGTTCAATATCTAAGCCATTATGTGCAAAGAAAGTCTGCGAGAGATGGGTCGACTCTCAGGGTCCTCTTTATTTATAGGGCGCTCAGACAGAGTGGTGGCAGACGTATTGTAACGGTGCTGGTCTGGGGTACTCCTATGGAGACTACCGTGTACACCAGCGCAGCAAGCAGTCTAGTAAGTGGACGAATGGTTTCTGCGGCGCTAGCTCCTTCCTGAAGAACTATTCAATAAACTGTGTCTCTTCCTTAGAGGTCATACGGTCAGGAGGGAAGCGAAGGCTGGAAACTTGTCGTCACAGAGCAGCAGAGTCATGGGATGTTGCATTCTTCCATACAGGAGAAGCTGGACGTGGAAGAGAGTTCGATATCTAAGCCATTCTGTGCTCAGAAATTTGGCGAGGGGGTGGGTGGTGGGTGCCGGTCGGGGTTCTCCTATGTTGGCTACCGTGTGCACCGGAGCAGCACGCAGTCTTGTAAGTGGACGGCTAGTTTCTACGGCGCAAGCTCCTTCCTGAAGAACTATTCAACAAACTGTGGCTCTTCCTTAGAAGCCTTTCGGTCAAGAGGAAAGCGAAGGTTGGAAACTTGTCGTCAAAGATCAGCAGAGTCAAGGGATGTTGCCTTCCTCAATACAGGAGATGCTGGACGTGGAAGAGAGTTCGATATCTAAACCGTTCCGTGCACAGAAAGATTGAGAGGTGTGGGAGGACCCACAGGGTCCTCTTTGGTGAAAGCGTCGCTCAGACAAAGTGGTGGTAGACGTATTGTAACGGTGCCGGTCTGGGTACTCCCATGGTGGCTACCGTGTACACCGGAGCAGCACACAGTCTTGTAAGTGGACGGCTGGTTTCTGCGGCGCTTGTTTCTTCCTGAAGAACTACTCAATAAACTGTGGCCCTTCGTTGGAATCCTTTCGGTCAGGAGGGAATCGAATGCTGGAAACTTGGTGTTACTTAGCAGCAGAGACGGGAAATGTTGCTGCCCTCCATAAAGGAGAAGCTAGAAGTGGAAGAGAGTTCAATATCTCAGCCATTCTGTGCACAGAAAGTTGGCGAGGGATGGGACGACTCAAAGGGTCCTCTTTATTTATAGGGCGCTCAGACAGAGTGGTGGCAGACGTATTGTAACGGTGCTGGTCTGGGGTACTCCTATGGACGCTACCGTGTACACCAGCGCAGCAAGCAGTCTAGTAAGTGGACGAATGGTTTCTGCGGCGCTAGCTCCTTCCTGAAGAACTATTCAATAAACTGTGGCTCTTCCTTGGAGGTCATACGGTCAGGAGGGAAGCGAAGGCTGGAAACTTGTCGTTACAGAGCAGCAGAGTCATGGGATGTTGCATTCTTCTATAAAGGAGAAGCTGGACGTGGAAGAGAGCTCGATATCTAAGCCATTCTGTGCACAGAAAGTTGGCGAGGGGATGGGTGGTGGGTGCCGGTCGGGGTTCTCCTATGTTGGCTACCGTGTGCACCGGAGCAGCACGCAGTCTTGCAAGTGGACGGCTAGTTTCTACGGCGCAAGCTCCTTCCTGAAGAACTATTCAAAAAACTGTGGCTCTTCCTTGGAAGCCATTCGGTCAGGAGGGAAGCGAAGGCTGGAAACTTGTCGTCACAGAGCAGCAGAGTCATGGGATGTTGCATTCTTCCATACAGGAGAAGCTGGACGTGGAAGAGAGTTCGATATCTAAGCCATTCTGTGCACAGAAAGTTGGCGAGGGGTGGGACGACTCACAGGGTCCTCTTTGGTGAAAGCGTCGCTCAGACAAAGTGATGGTAGACGTATTGTAACGGTGCCGGTCGGGGTACTTCTATGGTGGCTATGGTGTACACCGGAGCAGCAAGCAGTCTTGTAAGTGGACGGCTGGTTTCTGCGGGGCTAGCTCCTTCCTGAAGAACTATTCAATAAACTGTGGCTCTTCCTTGGAGGTCATACGGTCAGGAGGAAAGCGAAGGCTGGAAACTTGTCGTCACAGAGCAGCAGAGTCATGGGATGTTGCATTCTTCCATACAGGAGAAGCTGGACGTGGAAGAGAGTTCGATATCTAAGCCATTCTGTGCACAGAAAGTTGGCGAGGGGTGGGACGACTCACAGGGTCCTCTTTGGTGAAAGCGTCGCTCAGACAAAGTGATAGTAGACGTATTGTAACGGTGCCGGTCGGGGTACTCCTATGGTGGCTACCGTGTACACCGGAGCAGCACGCAGTCTTGAATTGGACGGCTGGTTTCTGCGGCGCTATTTCCTTCCTGAAGAACTATTCAATAAACTGTGGCTCTTCCTTTGAAGCCATACGGTCAGGAAGGAAGCAAGGGTTGGAAACTTGTCGTCACAGAGCAGCAGAATCGGGGGATCTTGCTGCCCTCCATAAAGCAGAAGCTGGAAGTGGAGGAGAGTTCGATATCTAAGCCGTTCCGTGCACAGAAAGATGGTGAGGTGTGGGAGCACCCACAGGTTCCTCTTTGTTAATAGCGCCGCTCAGACAGAGTGGAGGTAGACGTATTGTAACGGTGCCGGTCGGGGAACTCCCATGGTGGCTACCGTGGACACTGGAGCAGCACGCAGTTTTGTTAGAAGTTGCTTGGTTTCTACAGCGCTTGTTTCTTCCTGAAGAACTACTCAATAAACTGTGGCTCTTCGTTGGAATCCTTTCGGTCAGGAGGGAAGCGAAGGCTGGAAACTTGTCGTCACAGAGCAGCAGAGTCATGGGATGTTGCATTCTTCCATACAGGAGAAGCTGGACGTGGAAGAGAGTTCGATATCTAAGCCATTCTGTGCACAGAAAGTTGGCGAGGGGTGGGACGACTCACAGGGTCCTCTTTGGTGAAAGCGTCGCTCAGACAAAGTGATGGTAGACGTATTGTAACGGTGCCGGTCGGGGAACTCCCATGGTGGCTACCGTGGACACTGGAGCAGCACGCAGTTTCGTTAGAAGTTGCTTGGTTTCTACAGCGCTTGTTTCTTCCTGAAGAACTACTCAATAAACTGTGGCTCTTCGTTGGAATCCTTTCGGTCAGGAGGGAAGCAAAGGCTGGAAGCTTGGTGTTACACAGCAGCAGAGACGGGAAATGTTGCTGCCCTCCATAAAAGAGAAGCTGGAAGTGGAAGAGAGTTCGATATCTAAGCCGTTCTGTGCACAGAAAGTTGGCGAGGGGTGGGACGACTCACAGGGTCCTCTTTGGTGAAAGCGTCGCTCAGACAAAGTGGTGGTAGACGTATTGTAACGGTGCCGGTCGGGGTAATCCCATGGTGGCTTTCGTGTAGACCGGAGCAAAACGCAGTTTTGTAAGTAGTCGCTTGGTTTCTACAGCGCTAGTTTCTTCCTGAAGAACTTCTCAATAAACTGTGGCTCTTACTTGGAAGCCATACGGTCAGAAGGGAAGCGAAGGCTGGAAACTTGTCGTCACAGAGTAGCAGAATCGGGGGATCTTGCTGCCCTCCATAAAGCAGAAGCTGGAAGTGGAGGAGAGTTCGATATCTAAGCCGTTCCTTGCACAGAAAGATGGTGAGGTGTGGGAGGACCCACAGGTTCCTCTTTGTTAATAGCGCCGCTCAGACAGAGTGGAGGTAGACGTATTGTAACGATGCCGGTCGGGGAACTCCCATGGTGGCTACCGTGGACACTGGAGCAGCACGCAGTTTTGTAAGAAGTTGCTTGGTTTCTACAGCCCTTGTTTCTTCCTGAAGAACTACTCAATAAACTGTGGCTCTTCGTTGGAATCCTTTCGGTCAGGAGGGAAGCGAAGGCTGGAAGCTCTGTGTTACACATCGGCAGAGACGGGAAATGTTGCTGCCCTCCATAAAAGAGAAGCTGGAAGTGGAAGAGAGTTCGATATCTAAGCCGTTCTGTGCACAGAAAGTTGGCGAGGGGTGGGACGACTCACAGGGTACTCTTTGGTGAAAGCGTCGCTCAGACAAAGTGATAGTAGACGTATTGTAACGGTGCCGGTCGGGGTACTCCTATGGTGGCTACCGTGTACACCGGAGCAGCACGCAGTCTTGTAATTGGACGGCTGGTTTCTGCGGCGCTATTTCCTTCCTGAAGAACTATTCAATAAACTGTGGCTCTTCCTTGGAAGCCATACGGTCAGGAAGGAAGCAAAGGTTGGAAACTTGTCGTCACAGAGCAGCAGAATCGGGGGATCTTGCTGCCCGTCATAAAGCAGAAACTGGAAGTGGAAGAGAGTTCGATATCTAAGCCGTTCCGTGCACAGAAAGATGGTGAGGTGTGGGAGGACCCACAGGGTCCTCTTTTTTAAAAGCGCCGCTCAGACAGAGTGGAGGTAGACGTATTGTAACGGTGCCGGTCGGGGAACTCCCATGGTAGCTACCGTGAACACTGGAGCAGCACGCAGTTTTGTAAGAAGTTGCTTGGTTTCTACAGCGCTTGTTTCTTCCTGAAGAACTACTCAATAAACTGTGGCTCTTCGTTGGAATCCTTTCGGTTAGGAGGGAAGCAAAGGCTGGAAACTTGGTGTTACACAGCAGCAGAGACGGGAAATGTTGCTGCCCTCCATAAAAGAGAAGCTGGAAGTGGAAGAGAGTTCGATATCTAAGCCGTTCTGTGCACAGAAAGTTGGCGAGGGGTGGGACGACTCGCAGGGTCCTCTTTGGTGAAAGCGTCGCTCAGAAAAAGTGATAGTAGACGTATTGTAACGGTGCCGGTCGGGGTACTCCTATGGTGGCTATGGTGTACACCGGAGCAGCAAGCAGTCTTGTAAGTGGACGGCTGGTTTCTGCGGCGCTAGCTCCTTCCTGAAGAACTATTCAATAAGCTGTGGCTCTTCCTTGGAGGTCATATGGTCAGGAGGAAAGCGAAGGCTGGAAACTTGGTGTTACTTAGCGGCAGAGACGGGAAATGTTGCTGCCCTCCATAAAGGAGAAGCTGGACGTGGAAGAGAGTTCGATATCTAAGCCATTCTGTGCACAGAAAGTTGGCGAGGGGTGGGTCAACTCACAGGGTCCTCTTTGGTGAAAGCGTCGCTCAGACAAAGTGATGGTAGACGTATTCTAACGGTGCCAGTCGGGGTACTTCTATGGTGGCTATGGTGTACACCGGAGCAGCAAGCAGTCTTGTAAGTGGACGGCTGGTTTCTGCGGGGCTAGCTCCTTCCTGAAGAACTATTCAATAAACTGTGGCTCTTCCTTGGAGGTCATACGGTCAGGAGGAAAGCGAAGACTGGAAACTTGGTGTTACTTAGCAGCAGAGACGGGAAATGTTGCTGCCCTCCATAAAGGAGAAGCTGGACGTGGAAGAGAGTTCGATATCTAAGCCATTCTGTGCACAGAAAGTTGGCGAGGGGTGGGTCAACTCACAGGGTCCTCTTTGCTGAAAGTGTCGCTCAGACAAAGTGATGGTAGACGTATTGTAACGGTGCCGGTCGGGGTACTCCCATGGTGGCTACCGTGTAGACCGGAGCAGCACGCAGTTTTGTAAGTAGTCGCTTGGTTTCTACGGCGCTTGTTTCTTCCTGAAGAACTACTCAATAAACTGTGGCTCTTCGTTTGAATCCTTTCGATCAGCAGGGAAGTGAATGCTGGATACTTGGTGGTACATAATAGCAGAGTCGAGAAATGTTGCTGCCCGTCATAAAGGAGAAGCTGGAAGTGGAAGAGAGTTCGATATCTAAGCCATTCTGTGCACAGAAAGTTAGCGAGGGGTGGGACGACTCACAGGTTCCTCTTTGCTGAAAGTGTCGCTCAGACAAAGTGATGGTAGACGTATTGTAACGGTGCCGGTCGGGGTACTCCCATGGTGGCTACCGTGTAGACCGGAGCAGCACGCAGTTTTGTAAGTAGTCGCTTGGTTTCTACGGTGCTTGTTTCTTCCTGAAGAACTACTCAATAAACTGTGGCTCTTCGTTTGAATCCTTTCGGTCAGGTGGTAAGCGAAGGCTGGAAACTTGGTGTTACACAGCAGCAGAGACGAGAAATGTTGCTGCCCTCCATAAAGGAGAAGCTGGAAGTGGAAGAGAGTTCGATATCTAAGCCATTCTGTGCACAGAAAGTTGGCGAGGGTGGGACGACTCACAAGGTCCTCTTTGTTAGTAGCCCCGCTCAGACAGAGTTGTGGTAGACGTATTGTAACGGTGCTGGTATGGGGAACTCCCATGGTGGCTACCGTGTACACCGGAGCAGCACGCAGTTTTGTAAGTAGTCGCTTGGTTTCTACGGCGCTTGTTTCTTCCTGAAGAACTAGTCAATAAACTGTGGCTCTTCGTTAGAAACTTTTCGGTCAGGAGGGAAGCGAAGGCTGTAAACACGGTGTAACAGAGCATTAGAGACGGGGGATGTTGCTGCCCTCCATAAAGGAGCAGCTGGAAGTGGAAGAGAGTCCGATATCTAAGCCGTTGCGTGCACAAAATGACGGCGAGGGGTGGGAGGACCCACAGGTTCCTCTTTAGTTATAGCGCCGCTCAGACAGAGTGGTGGTAGACGTATTGTAACGGTGCCGGTCGGGGAACTCCCATGGTGGCTACCGTGGACACTGGAGCAGCACGCAGTTTTGTAAGAAGTTGCTTTGTTTCTACAGCGCTTGTTTCTTCCGGAAGAACTACTCAATAAAGTGTGGCTCTTACTTGGAAGCCATACGGTCAGGAGGGAAGCGAAGGCTGGAAACTTGTCGTCACAGAGTAGCAGAATCGGGGGATCTTGCTGCCCTCCATAAAGCAGAAGCAGGAAGTGGAAGAGAGTTCGATATCTAAGCCGTTCCGTGCATTGAAAGATGGTGAGGTGTGTGAGGACCCACAGGGTCCTCTTTGTTTAATAGCGCCGCTCAGACAGAGTGGTGGTAGACGTATTGTAACGGTGCCGGTCGGGGTACTCCCATGGTGGCTACCGTGGACACTGGAGCAGCACGCAGTTTTGTAAGAAGTTGCTTGGTTTCTTCAGCGCTTGTTTCTTCCTGAAGAACTACTCAATAAACTGTGGCTCTTACTTGGAAGCCATACGGTCAGGAGGGAAGCGAAGGCTGGAAACTTGTCGTCACAGAGCAGCAGAATCGGGGGATCTTGCTGCCCTCCATAAAGCAGAAGCTGGAAGTGGAGGAGAGTTCGATATGTAAGCCATTCCGTGCACAGAAAGATGTTGAGGTGTGGGAGGACCCACAGGTTCATCTATGTTAATAGCGCCGCTCAGACAGAGTGGAGGTAGTCGTATTGTAACGGTGCCGGTCGGGGAACTCCCATGGTGGCTACCGTGGACACTGGAGCAGCACGCAGTTTTGTAAGAAGTTGCTTGGTTTCTACAGCGCTTGTTTCTTCCTGAAGAACTACTCAAAAAACTGTGGCTCTTCGTTGGAATCCTTTCGGTCAGGAGGGAAGCGAAGGCTGGAAACTTGGTGTTACACAGCAGCAGAGACGGGAAATGTTGCTGCCCTCCAAAAAAGAGAAGCTGGAAGTGGAAGAGAGTTCGATATCTAAGCCGTTCCGTGCACAGAAAGTTGGCGAGAGGTGGGACGACTCACAGGGTCTTCTTTGCTGATAGCGTCGCACAGACAAAGTGG
Organism: Phortica magna; assembly: GCA_037044515.1. Taxonomy (NCBI): domain Eukaryota; kingdom Metazoa; phylum Arthropoda; class Insecta; order Diptera; family Drosophilidae; genus Phortica; species Phortica magna. The sequence continues at coordinate 8,466 of JBAMBP010001275.1, forward strand.
TGGTAGACGTATTGTAACGGTACCGGTCGTGGTAATCCCATGGTGGCTTTCGTGTAGACCGGAGCAGCACGCAGTTTTGTAAGTAGTCGCTTGGTTTCTACGGTGCTTGTTTCTTCCTGAAGAACTATTCAATAAACTGAGGCTCTTCGTTGGAATCCTTTCGGTCAGGTGGAAAGCGAAGGCTGGCAACTTGGTGTTACACAGCAGCAGAGACGAGAAATGTTGCTTCCCTCCATAAAAGAGAAGCTGGAAGTGGAAGAGAGTTCGATATCTAAGCCATTCTGTGCACAGAAAGTTTGCAAGGGGTGGGACGACTCACAGGGTCCTCTTTGGTGAAAGCGTCGCTCAGACAAAGTGGTGGTAGACGTATTGTAACGGTGCCGGTCGGGGTACTCCCATGGTGGCTACCGTGGACACTGGAGCAGCACGCAGTTTTGTAAGTAGTCGCTTGGTTTCTTCGGCGCTTGTTTCTTCCTGAAGAACTAGTCAATAAACTGAGGCTCTTCGTTGGAATCCTTTCGGTCAGGTGGAAAGCGAAGGCTGGAAACTTGGTGTTACACAGCAGCAGAGACGAGAAATGTTGCTGCCCTCCATAAAGGAGAAGCTGGAAGTGGAAGAGAGTTCGATATCTAAGCCATTCTGTGCACAGAAAGTTGGCGAGGGGTGGGACGACTCACAGGGTCCTCTTTGGTGAAAGCGTCGCTCAGACAAAGTGGAGGTAGACGTATTGTAACGGTGCCAGTCGGGGTACTCCCATGGTGGCTACCGTGTAGACCGAAGCAGCACGCAGTTTTGTAAGTAGTTGCTTGGTTTCTACAGCGCTTGTTTCTTCCTGAAGAACTACTCAATAAACTGTGGCTCTTACTTGGAAGCCATACGGTCAGGAGGGAAGCGAAGGCTGGAAACTTGTCGTCACAGAGCATCAGAATCGGGGGATCTTGCTGCCCTCCATAAAGCAGAAGCTGGAAGTGGAGGAGAGTTCGATATCTAAGTGGAGGTAGATATCAGAGTGGAGGTAGTCGTATTGTAACGGTGCCGGTCGGGGAACTCCGATGGTGGCTACCGTGGACACTGGAGCAGCACGCAGTTTTGTAAGAAGTTGCTTGGTTTCTACAGCGCTTGTTTCTTCCTGAAGAACTACTCAATAAACTGTGGCTCTTACTTGGAAGCCATACGGTCAGGAGGGAAGCGAAGGCTGGAAACTTGTCGTAACAAAGCAGCAGAATCGGGGGATCTTGCTGTCCTCTATAAAGCAGAATCTGGAAATGGAGGAGAGTTCGATATCTAAGCCGTTCCGTGCACAGAAAGATGGTGAGGTGTGGGAGGACCCAAAGGTTACTCTTTGTTAATAGCGCCGCTCAGACAAAGTGGTGGTAGACGTATTGTAACGGTGCCGGTCGGAGAACTCCTATGGTGGCTACCGTGGACACTGGAGCAGCACGCAGTTTTGTAAGTAGTCGCTTGGTTTCTACGGCGCTTGTTTCTTCCTGAAGAACTAGTCAATAATTTGAGGCTCTTCGTTGGAATCCTTTCGGTCAGGTGGAAAGCGAAGGCTGGAAACTTGGTGTTACACAGCTGCAGAGACGAGAAATGTTGCTGCCCTCCATAAAAGAGAAGCTGGATGTGGAAGAGAGTTCGATATCTAAGCCATTCTGTGCACAGAAAGTTGGCGAGGGGTGGGACGACTCACAGGGTCCTCTTTGGTGAAAGCGTCGCTCAGACAAAGTAGTGGTAGACGTATTGTAACGGTGCCAGTCGGGGTACTCCCATGCTGGCTTTCATGTAGACCGGAGCAGCATGCAGTTTTGTAAGTAGTCGCTTGGTTTCTACGGTGCTTGTTTCTTCCTGAAGAACTAAACAATAAACTGTGGCTCTTCGTTGGAATCCTTTCGGTCAGGTGGAAAGCGAAGGCTGGAAACTTGGTGTTACACAGCAGCAGAAACGAGAAATGTTGCTGCCCTCCATAAAGAAGAAGCTGGAAGTGGAAGAGAGTTCGATGTCTAAGCCATTCTGTGCTCAGAAAGTTGTCGTGGGGTGGGACGACTCAAAGGGTCCTCTTTGGTGAAAGCGTCGCTCAAACAAAGTGGTGGTAGACGTATTGTAACGGTGCCGGTCGGGGTACTCCCATGGTGGCTACCGTGTACACCGGAGCAGCACGCAGTCTTATGAGTGGTCGGCTGGTTTCTGCGGCGCTAGTTCTTTCCTGAAGAACTATTGAATAAACTGTGGCTCTTCGTTGGAAGCCATACGATCAGGAGGGAAGCGAAGGCTGAAAACTTGTCGTCACAGAGCAGCAGAGTCGGTGGATGTTGCTTTCCTCCATACAGGAGAAGCTAGAAGTGGAAGAGAGTTCGATATCTAAACCGTTCCGTGCACAGAAAAATGGTGTGGTGTGGGAGGACCCACAGGCTTCTCTTTGTTAATAGCGCCGCTCAGACAGAGTGGTGGTAGACGTATTGTAACGGTGCCGGTCGGGGAACTCCCATGGTGGCTACCGTGGACACTGGAGCATCACGCAGTTTTGTAAGAAGTTGCTTGGTTTCTACAGCGCTTGTTTCTTCCTGAAGAACTACTCAATAAACTGTGGCTCTTCGTTTGAATTCTTTCGATCAGCAGGGAAGCGAAGGCTGGAAACTTGGTGTTTCACAGCAGCAGAGACGAGAAATGTTGCTGTTCTCCATAAAGGAGAAGCTGGAAGTGGAAGAGAGTTCGATATCTAAGCCGTGCCACGCACAGAAAGATGGTTGATGGTGGGAGGACCCACAGGTTCCTCATTGGCAAAAGCGCCGCTCAGACAGAGTGGTGGTGCTTGTTACGAGTACTCCCATGGTGGCTACCGTGTAGACCGGAGCAGCACGCTGTTTTGTAAGTAGTCGCTTGGTTTCTTCGGTGCTTGTTTCTTCCTGAAGAACTACTCAATAAACTGTGGCTCTTCGTTTGAATCCTTTCGATCAGCAGGGAAGCGAAGGCTGGAAACTTGGTGTTTCACAGCAGCAGAGACGAGAAATGTTGCTGCCCTCCATAAAGGAGAAGCTGTAAGTGGAACAGAGTTCGATATCTAAGCCGTTCCGTGCACTGAAAGATGGTGAGGTGTGGGAGGACCCACAGGGTCCTCTTTTTAATAGCGCCGCTCAGACAGAGTGTTGGTAGACGTATTGTAACGGTGCCGGTCGGGGTACTCCCATGGTGGCTACCGTGGACACTGGAGCAGCACGCAGTTTTGTAAGTAGTCGCTTGGTTTCTACGGTGCTTGTTTCTTCCTGAAGAACTAGTCAATAAACTGAGGCTCTTCGTTGGAATCCTTTCGGTCAGGTGGAAAGCGAAGGCTGGAAACTTGGTGTTACATTGCAGCAGAGACGAGAAATGTTGCTGCCCTCCATAAAGGAGAAGCTGTAAGTGGAACAGAGTTCGATATCTAAGCCGTTCCGTGCACAGAAAGATGGTGAGGTGTGGGAGGACCCAAAGGTTACTCTTTGTTAATAGCGCCGCTCAGACAAAGTGGTGGTAGACGTATTGTAACGGTGCCGGTCGGGGTACTCCCATGGTGGCTACCGTGGACACTGGAGCAGCAAGCAGTTTTGTAAGTGGTCGCCTGGTTTCTACGGCGCTAGTTCATCGCTAAAGAACTACTTAATCATTTGTTGCTGTTCCTTGTACTCTTTTCGGCCAAGAGGGAAACGATGGCTGGAAACTTGGTGTTTCAAAGCAGCAGAGACAGGGAATGTTGCTGCCCTCCATAAAGGAGCAGGTGGAAGTGGAAGAGAGCCCGATATCTAAGACGTTCCGTGCACAAAATGAAGGTGAGGGGTGGGAGGACCCACAGGGTCCTCTTTAGTTATAGCGCCGCTCAAACAGAGTGATGGTAATAGTATTGTAACAGTGCTTCACGTTGGTACTCCTATGGAGGCTACCGTGCATACCAGCGCAGCACGCAGTTTTATAAGTGGTCTCCTGGTTTCTACGCCGCTTGTTTCTCCCTGAAGAACTACTCAATAAACTGTGGCTCTTCCTTGGAAGCCTTTTGGTCAGGAGGGAAGTGAAGGCTGGAAACTTGGTGTTACACAGCAGCAGAGACAGAGGATCTTGCGGCCCTCCATAAAGGAGCAGCTGGAAGTGGAAGAGAGTTCGATATATAAGAAGTTCCGTGCACAAAAAGACGGTGAGGGTAGGAGGACCCACAGGGTCCTCTTTGTTAGTAGCCCCGCTCAGACAGAGTTGTGGTAGACGTATTGTAACGGTGCTGGTATGGGGTACTCCTATTGTGGCTACCGTGGACACTGGAGCAGCACGCAGTTTTGTAAGTGGTCGCTTGGTTTCTACGGCGCTTGTTTCTCCATGAAGAAATACTCAACAAACTGTGGCTCTTCGTTAGAAACTTTTCAGTCAGGAGGGAAGCGAAGGCTGTAAACTAGGTGTAACAGAGCAGCAGAGACGGGGGATGTTGCTGCCCTCCATAAAGGAGCAGCTGGAAGTGGAAGAGAGTCCGATATCTAAGCCATTCCGTGCACAGAAAGATGGTGAGGTGTGGGAGGACCCACAGGTTCCTCTTTGTTAATAGCGCCGCTCAGACAGAGTGGTGGTAGACGTATTGTAACGGTGCCGGTCGGGGAACTCCCATGGTGGCTACCGTGGACACTGGAGCAGCACGCAGTTTTGTAAGAAGTTGCTTGGTTTCTGCGGCGCTTGTTTCTTCCTGAAGAACTACTCAATAAACTGTGGCTCTTACTTGGAAGCCATACGGACAGGAGGGAAGCGAAGGCTGGAAACTTGGCTTTACACAGCAGCAGAGACGAGAAATGTTGCTTTCCTCCATACAGGAGAAGCTGGAAGTGGAAGAGAGTTCGATATCTAAGCCGTTCCGTGCATTGAAAGATGGTGAGGTGTGTGAGGACCCGCAGGGTCCTCTTTGAGAATAGCGCCGCTCAGACAGAGTGGTGGTAGACGTATTGTAACGGTGCCGGTCGGGGAACTCCCATGGTGGCTACCGTGGACACTGGAGCAGCACGCAGTTTTGTAAGAAGTTGCTTTGTTTCTACAGCGCTTGTTTCTTCCGGAAGAACTACTCAATAAAGTGTGGCTCTTACTTGGAAGCCATACGGTCAGGAGGGAAGCGAAAGCTGGAAACTTGTCGTCACAGAGCAGCAGAATCGGGGGATCTTGCTGCCCTCCATAAAGCAGAAGCTGGAAGTGGAGGAGAGTTCGATATGTAAGCCATTCCGTGCACAGAAAGATGGTGAGGTGTGGGAGGACCCACAGGTTCATCTATGTTAATAGCGCCGCTCAGACAGAGTGGAGGTAGTCGTATTGTAACGGTGCCGGTCGGGGAACTCCCATGGTGGCTACCGTGGACACTGGAGCAGCACGCAGTTTTGTAAGAAGTTGCTTGGTTTCTACAGCGCTTGTTTCTTCCTGAAGAACTACTCAAAAAACTGTGGCTCTTCGTTGGAATCCTTTCGGTCAGGAGGGAAGCGAAGGCTGGAAACTTGGTGTTACACAGCAGCAGAGACGGGAAATGTTGCTGCCCTCCAAAAAAGAGAAGCTGGAAGTGGAAGAGAGTTCGATATCTAAGCCGTTCCGTGCACAGAAAGTTGGCGAGAGGTGGGACGACTCACAGGGTCTTCTTTGCTGAAAGCGTCGCACAGACAAAGTGGTGGTAGACGTATTGTAACGGTACCGGTCGTGGTAATCCCATGGTGGCTTTCGTGTAGACCGGAGCAGCACGCAGTTTTGTAAGTAGTCGCTTGGTTTCTACGGTGCTTGTTTCTTCCTGAAGAACTATTCAATAAACTGAGGCTCTTCGTTGGAATCCTTTCGGTCAGGTGGAAAGCGAAGGCTGGCAACTTGGTGTTACACAGCAGCAGAGACGAGAAATGTTGCTTCCCTCCATAAAAGAGAAGCTGGAAGTGGAAGAGAGTTCGATATCTAAGCCATTCTGTGCACAGAAAGTTTGCAAGGGGTGGGACGACTCACAGGGTCCTCTTTGGTGAAAGCGTCGCTCAGACAAAGTGGTGGTAGACGTATTGTAACGGTGCCGGTCGGGGTACTCCCATGGTGGCTACCGTGGACACTGGAGCAGCACGCAGTTTTGTAAGTAGTCGCTTGGTTTCTACGGCGCTTGTTTCTTCCTGAAGAACTAGTCAATAAACTGAGGCTCTTCGTTGGAATCCTTTCGGTCAGGTGGAAAGCGAAGGCTGGAAACTTGGTGCTACACAGCAGCAGAGACGAGAAATGTTGCTGCCCTCCATAAAGGAGAAGCTGGAAGTGGAAGAGAGTTCGATATCTAAGCCATTCTGTGCACAGAAAGTTGGCGAGGGGTGGGACGACTCACAGGGTCCTCTTTGGTGAAAGCGTCGCTCAGACAAACTGGAGGTAGACGTATTGTAACGGTGCCGGTCGGGGTACTCCCATGGTGGCTACCGTGTAGACCGAAGCAGCACGCAGTTTTGTAAGTAGTTGCTTGGTTTCTACAGCGCTTGTTTCTTCCTGAAGAACTACTCAACAAACTATGGCTCTTACTTGGAAGCCATACGGTCAGGAGGGAAGCGAAGGCTGGAAACTTGTCGTCACAGAGCATCAGAATCGGGGGATCTTGCTGCCTTCCATAAAGCAGAAGCTGGAAGTGGAGGAGAGTTCGATATCTAAGTGGAGGTAGATATCAGAGTGGAGGTAGTCGTATTGTTACGGTGCCGGTCGGGGAACTCCGATGGTGGCTACCGTGGACACTGGAGCAGCACGCAGTTTTGTAAGAAGTTGCTTGGTTTCTACAGCGCTTGTTTCTTCCTGAAGAACTACTCAATAAACTGTGGCTCTTACTTGGAAGCCATACGGTCAGGAGGGAAGCGAAGGCTGGAAACTTGTCGTAACAAAGCAGCAGAATCGGGGGATCTTGCTGCCCTCTATAAAGCAGAATCTGGAAATGGAGGAGAGTTCGATATCTAAGCCGTTCCGTGCACAGAAAGATGGTGAGGTGTGGGAGGACCCAAAGGTTACTCTTTGTTAATAGCGCCGCTCAGACAAAGTGGTGGTAGACGTATTGTAACGGTGCCGGTCGGGGAACTCCTATGGTGGCTACCGTGGACACTGGAGCAGCACGCAGTTTTGTAAGTAGTCGCTTGGTTTCTACGGCGCTTGTTTCTTCCTGAAGAACTAGTCAATAATTTGAGGCTCTTCGTTGGAATCCTTTCGGTCAGGTGGAAAGCGAAGGCTGGAAACTTGGTGTTACACAGCAGCAGAAACGAGAAATGTTGCTGCCCTCCATAAAGGAGAAGCTGGAAGTGGAAGAGAGTTCGATGTCTAAGCCATTCTGTGCTCAGAAAGTTGTCGTGGGGTGGGACGACTCAAAGGGTCCTCTTTGGTGAAAGCGTCGCTCAAACAAAGTGGTGGTAGACGTATTGTAACGGTGCCGGTCGGGGTACTCCCATGGTGGCTACCGTGTACACCGGAGCAGCACGCAGTCTTATGAGTGGTCGGCTGGTTTCTGCGGCGCTAGTTCTTTCCTGAAGAACTATTGAATTAACTGTGGCTCTTCGTTGGAAGCCATACGATCAGGAGGGAAGCGAAGGCTGAAAACTTGTCGTCACAGAGCAGCAGAGTCGGTGGATGTTGCTTTCCTCCATACAGGAGAAGTTAGAAGTGGAAGAGAGTTCGATATCTTAACCGTTCCGTGCACAGAAAAATGGTGTGGTGTGGGAGGACCCACAGGCTTCTCTTTGTTAATAGCGCCGCTCAGACAGAGTGGTGGTAGACGTATTGTAACGGTGCCGGTCGGGGAACTCCCATGGTGGCTACCGTGGACACTGGAGCATCACGCAGTTTTGTAAGAAGTTGCTTGGTTTCTACAGCGCTTGTTTCTTCCTGAAGAACTACTCAATAAACTGTGGCTCTTCGTTTGAATTCTTTCGATCAGCAGGGAAGCGAAGGCTGGAAACTTGGTGTTTCACAGCAGAAGAGACGAGAAATGTTGCTGTTCTCCACAAAGGAGAAGCTGGAAGTGGAAGAGAGTTCGATATCTAAGCCGTGCCACGCACAGAAAGATGGTTGATGGTGGGAGGACCCACAGGTTCCTCTTTGGCAAAAGCGCCGCTCAGACAGAGTGGTGGTGCTTGTTACGAGTACTCCCATGGTGGCTACCGTGTAGACCGGAGCAGCACGCTGTTTTGTAAGTAGTCGCTTGGTTTCTACGGTGCTTGTTTCTTCCTGAAGAACTACTCAATAAACTGTGGCTCTTCGTTTGAATCCTTTCGATCAGCAGGGAAGCGAAGGCTGGAAACTTGGTGTTTCACAGGAGCAGAGACGAGAAATGTTGCTGCCCTTCATAAAGGAGAAGCTGTAAGTGGAACAGAGTTCGATATCTAAGCCGTTCCGTGCACTGAAAGATGGTGAGGTGTGGGAGGACCCACAGGGTCCTCTTTTTAATAGCGCCGCTCAGACAGAGTGTTGGTAGACGTATTGTAACGGTGCCGGTCGGGGTACTCCTATGGTGGCTACCGTGGACACTGGAGCAGCACGCAGTTTTGTAAGTAGTCGCTTGGTTTCTACGGTGCTTGTTTCTTCCTGAAGAACTAGTCAATAAACTGAGGCTCTTCGTTGGAATCCTTTCGGTCAGGTGAAAAGCGAAGGCTGGAAACTTGGTGTTATACAGCAGAAGAGACGAGAAATGTTGCTGCCCTCCATAAAAGAGAAGCTGGAAGTGGAAGAGAGTTCGATATCTAAGCCATTCTGTGCACAGAAAGTTGGCGAGGGGTGGGACGACTCACAGGGTTCTCTTTGGTGAAAGTGTCGCTCAGACAAAGTGGTGGTAGACGTATTGTAACGGTGCCGGTCGGGGTACTCCCATGGTGGCTACCGTGTAGACCGGAGCAGCACGCAGTTTTGTAAGAAGTTGCTTAGTTTCTACAGCGCTTGTTTCTTCCTGAAGAACTACTCAATAAACTGTGGCTCTTACTTGGAAGCCATACGGTCAGGAGGGAAGCGAAGGCTGGAAACTTGTCGTAACAAAGCAGCAGAATCGGGGGATCTTGCTGCCCTCTATAAAGCAGAATCTGGAAATGGAGGAGAGTTCGATATCTAAGCCGTTCCGTGCACAGAAAGATGGTGAGGTGTGGGAGGACCCAAAGGTTACTCTTTGTTAATAGCGCCGCTCAGACAAAGTGGTGGTAGACGTATTGTAACGGTGCCGGTCGGGGTACTCCCATGGTGGCTACCGTGGACACTGGAGCAGCAAGCAGTTTTGTAAGTGGTCGCCTGGTTTCTACGGCGCTAGTTCATCGCTAAAGAACTACTTAATCATTTGTTGCTGTTCTTTGTACTCTTTTCGGCCAAGAGGGAAACGATGGCTGGAAACTTGGTGTTTCAAAGCAGCAGAGACAGGGAATGTTGCTGCCCTCCATAAAGGAGCAGGTGGAAGTGGAAGAGAGCCCGATATCTAAGCCGTTCCGTGCACAAAATGAAGGTGAGGGGTGGGAGGACCCACAGGGTCCTCTTTAGTTATAGCGCCGCTCAAACAGAGTGATGGTAATAGTATTGTAACAGTGCTTCACGTTGGTACTCCTATGGAGGCTACCGTGTACACCAGCGCAGCACGCAGTTTTATAAGTGGTCTCCTGGTTTCTACGCCGCTTGTTTCTCCCTGAAGAACTACTCAATAAACTGTGGCTCTTCCTTGGAAGCCTTTTGGTCAGGAGGGAAGTGAAGGCTGGAAACTTGGTGTTACACAGCAGCAGAGACAGGGGATCTTGCGGCCCTCCATAAAGGAGCAGCTGGAAGTGGAAGAGAGTTCGATATATAAGAAGTTCCGTGCACAAAAAGACGGTGAGGGTAGGAGGACCCACAGGGTCCTCTTTGTTAGTAGCCCCGCTCAGACAGAGTTGTGGTAGACGTATTGTAACGGTGCTGGTATGGGGTACTCCTATTGTGGCTACCGTGGACACTGGAGCAGCACGCAGTTTTGTAAGTGGTCGCTTGGTTTCTACGGCGCTTGTTTCTCCATGAAGAAATACTCAACAAACTGTGGCTCTTCGTTAGAAACTTTTAGGTCAGGAGGGAAGCGAAGGCTGTAAACTAGGTGTAACAGAGCAGTAGAGACGGGGGATGTTGCTGCCCTCCATAAAGGAGCAGCTGGAAGTGGAAGAGAGTCCGATATCTA
>JBAMBP010001277.1:0-11727 GCA_037044515.1 Phortica magna
TTTTCCGGAGCACAAATTAAACACGTCTGCATGCGACGAAAAGTGTAAGAGCCACAGTTGATTGAGTATTTCCTCAGGGACGATTAAACGCCATAGAAACCAGGCGTCACTTAACCAAACTACGTCCTGCTCCGGTGTCCACGGTAGCCACATTGGGAATACCCCAGACCAGCACCGTTTTAATCTCTCTACCACAACTCTGTCTGAGCGGCAGCATTACCAAAGAAAACCCTGTTAGCCCTCCCTACCTTTGCCATCTCTCTGTACGTGGTGCGGCTTAGATATAGAACTCTCTTCCACTTCCACCTGCTATTTTACTGAGGGAAGCAACATCCCCGTCTCTGCTGCTCTTTAAACCAAAATTTCAAGTTTTCACTGCCTTCCTGACCGAAAGGAGTCAAAGGAAGAGCCACCGTTGATTGAGTAGTTCTTCAGGTAGGAACCATACCCATAGAAACCAGACGTCCACATATAAAACTGCGTGCTGCTCCGGTGTCCACGGTAGCCACCATGGGAGTTCAGCAGACCTGCCCCACCAATTTGTCTGAGCGGCGCTATTGCCAAAGTGGATCCTAAGACGCTTCCGACCCCTCGCTATCTTTCTGTGAGTGGCGCGGCTTAGATATCGAACTCTCTTCCAGTTCCAGCTGCTACTTTATAAAGGGTAGCATGATTCCCCATCTCTGCGGCTCTGTAAAGCCAAGTTTCCTGCCTTAGAATACATCCTGGACGAAAGGAGTACAAGGAAGCGCCACAGTTGATTGAGTATTTCTTCAGGGAGGATTTAACGCCGTAGAAACTAGGTGACCACTTACAAAACTGCTTGCTGCGCCGGTGTCCACCGTAGTCACCATGGGAGTACCCCAGACCCACACTGTTAAAATACGTTTATCACCACTCTGTCTGAGCGGCGCAATTACCAAAGAGGACCCTGTGAGTCCTCCCACCTCAAACCAACTTTCTGTGCGTGGCGTGGCTTAGATATCGAACTCTATTCCAGTTCCAGCTGCTGCTTTATAAAGGGTAGCATCATCCCCCATCTCTGCGGCTCTGTAACGCCAAGTTTACAGCCTTAGAATACATCCTGGACGAAAGGAGTACAAGGAAGCGCCACAGTGTATTGAGTCTTTCTTCAGGGAGAATCTAACGCCGTAGAAACCAGGCGACCACTTACAAAACTGCGTGCTGCTCCAGTGCCCACAGTAGCCTTCCTGGGAATACCCCAGACCAGCACCGTTTTAATCACTCTACCGCCACTCTAGTCCGAGCGGCAGTATAAACAAAGACGACCCTGTGGGTTCTACCAACCCTGACCAACTTTCTGTGCGTGGCGCGGCTTAGATATCGAACTCTCTTCCACTTTCAGCTGCTACTTTATGCTGCGTAGCATCATCCACCATCTCTGCGGCTCTGTAACGCCAAGTTTCTAGCCTTCGCTTCCCTCCTGGCCGAAAGAGTCCAGGGAAGAGTAACAGTTGATTGAGCATTTCTTCAAAGAGGAAGTAGCGCCGTAGAAGAAAACGACCACTTACTTAACTACTTGGTGCACCGGGGTCCACGGTAGTCACCATGGGAGTAACCCAGACCAGCACCACCACTCTGTCTGAGCGGCGCCTTTACCAAAGTGGACCCATAGAGTCCTCCCACACCTCACCATCTTTCTGTGCGTGGTGCGGCTTATTTATCGAACTCTCTTCCACTTGTAGCTGCTCCTTAATGGAGGGCAGCAACATTCCCCATCTCTGCCATTCTGTGACACAGATTTCCCAGCCTTCGCTATCCTCCTGCCGGAAAGGAGTCCAAGGAAGAGCCACAGTTGATTGAGCAGTACTTCAGGGAGGAACTAGCGCCTTAGAAACCAAGCGACCACTTACAAAACTGCTTGCTGCACCGGTGTCCACGGTAGTCACCATGGGAGTACCCCTGACTAACACCACCACTCTGTCTGAGCGGCTCTATTACCAAAGAGGACCGTTCGAGTCCTCCCACCTCAAAACAACTTTCTGTGCGTGGCGTGGCTTAGATATCAAACTCTATTCCAGTTCCAGCTGCTACTTTATAAAGGGTAGCATCATCCCCCATCTCTGCGGCTCTGTAACGCCAATTTTACAGCCTTAGAATACATCCTGGACGAAAGGAGTACAAGGAAGCGCCACAGTTGATTGAGTCTTTCTTCAGGGAGAATCTAACGCCGTAGAAATCAGGCGACCACTTACAAAACTGCGTGCTGCTCCAGTGCCCACAGTAGCCTTCCTGGGAACACCCCAGACCAGCACCGTTTTAATCTCTCTACCACGACTCTGTCCGAGCGGCAGTATAAACAAAGACGACCCTGTGGGTTCTACCAACCCTGACTAACTTTCTGTGCGTGGCGCGGCTTAGATATCGAACTCTCTTCCACTTTCAGCTGCTACTTTATGGTGCGTAGCATCATCCACCATCTCTGCGGCTCTGTAACGCCAAGTTTCTAGCCTTCGCTTCCCTCCTGGCCGAAAGAGTCCAGGGAAGAGTAACAGTTGATTGAGCATTTCTTCAAAGAGGAAGTAGCGCCGTAGAAGACAACGACCACTTACTTAACTACTTGGTGCACCGGGGTCCACGGTAGTCACCATAGGAGTACCCCAGACCAGCACCACCACTCTGTCTGAGCGGCGCCTTTACCAAAGTGGACCCATAGAGTCCTCCCACACCTCGCCATCTTTCTGTGCGTGGTGCGGCTTATTTATCGAACTCTCTTCCATTTGTAGCTGCTCCTTAATGGAGGGCAGCATCAATCCCCATCTCTGCCGCTCTGTTAAATAGATTTCCCAGCCTTCGCTTCCCTCCTGCCGGAAAGGAGTCCAAGGAAGAGCCACAGTTGATTGAGCAGTTCTTCAGGGAGGAACTAGCGCCTTAGAAAACAAGCGATCACTTACAAAACTGCTTGCTGCACCGGTGTCCACGGTAGTCACCATGGGAGTACCCCTGACTAACACCACCACTCTGTCTGAGCGGCTCTATTACCAAAGAGGACCGTTCGAGTCCTCCCACCCCTAACCATCTTTCTGTGAACTCTCTTCCACTTGCAGCTGCTCCTTTATGGAGGGTAGCAACATCCCCCGTCTTGGCTTCTCTGTAGCACCAAGTTTCCAGCCTTGGCTTCCCTCCTGAACGAAAGGAGTCCCAGGAAGAGCCACAGTTGATTGAGTAGTTCTTCAGGAAGGAACTTGCTCCTTAGAAACCAAGCGACCACTTACAAAACTGCTTGCTGCACCGGTGTCCACGGTAGTCACCATGGGAGTACCCCTGACTAACACCACCACTCTGTCTGAGCGGCTCTATTACCAAAGAGGACCGTTCGAGTCCTCCCACCTCAAAACAACTTTCTGTGCGTGGTGCGACTTAGATATCGAACACTCTTCCATTTACAGCTGCTACTTTATGGAGGGCAGCAACATCTCCCGTCTCTGCTACTCTGTAACGCCAAGTCTTCAGCCTTGGTTTCCAAAAGAAGTCAAAGGATGAGCCTCAGTTGATTGAGTAGTTCTTCAGGGAGTAACTAGCGGCGTAGATACCAAGCGTTCTTATACAAAACTGCTTGCTGCGCCGGTGTCCACGGTGGCCACCATGGGTGAACCCTCGACCAGCACTGTTACAAACCCTATGTCACAACTCTGTTTGAACGGCGCCATAACCAAAGAGGACCTAGTGTGTCATCCCACCCCTCCCCAATTTCTGTGCGTGGCGTTGCTTAGATATCGAACTCTCTTCCACTTCAAGCTGCTCCTTTAGAGAGAGCAGCAACATCACCCGTCTCTGTTGCTCTGTAACACCAAGTTTCTAGCCTTCGTTTCCTTCGTGGGCGAAAAGAGTCCAAGGAACAGCCACAGTTGATTGAGTTGTTCTTAAGGGATGAACTAGCGCCGTAGAAACCAGGCAACCACTTACAAAATTGCTTGCTGCTCCGGTGTCCACGGTAGCCACAATGGGAGTACTCGAGACAAGCAACACCACTCTGTCTGAGCGGCGCTATAACCAAAGACGACCTTGTGAGTCGTCTCACCCCACTGCAAATTTCTGTGCGCGGCGCGGCTTGGATATCGAACTCTCTTCCACTTCCAGCTGATCCTTTATGGAGGGCAGCAAGATCCCCTGTCTCTGCTCTAAGTTTCCAGCCTTCGCTTCCCTCCTGAAAGAAAGACGTCCAAAGAAGAGACACAGTTGATTGAGTAGTTCTTCAGGGAGGAACTAGCGCCGTAGAAACCAGGCGACCACTTACAAGACTGCGAGCTGCTACGGTGTACACGGTAGCCACCATGGAAGTACCCCAGACCAGCACCATTACAGTACGTCTACCACTACTCTGTTTAAGCAGCGCTATAACTAAAGAGGACCCAGTGAGTCGTCCCACTCCTCGTCAAACTCTCTTCCACTTCCAGCTGCTCCTTTATGGTGGGCAGCAGCATTCCCTGTCTCTGCTGCTTTGTAACACCAAGTTTCCAGCCTTCGCTTGAAACCATTCCTGACCGAAAGGTTGTAAAGAACTCCCGGTTCCACCCGATTCAAAGGCTGTGTATAGCTCGCCGACAGAGTCCGTTTACATAAATTTAAATTTATTTATATAAAGACCCTGCGTGAATTGGTAACGTCACTCTCTCCTCCTACCTACGAAAGGTTATTGTAACACTCGAAAGCCAAAAGAAAGTACGCAGCGGGAATTTCGAAATTAAGTACAGAATGATATAATTAGGAGAACTGTTTCTTCGCTTAAAAACTAGGATCAAAGTCCCTGGCTCCTACCGGCGCGCGGCCTACGCTACTTTCTAAGCTATACAATGCTACTAGAAATACTATGATAACTTAACACTAGACTTAGCTGTATTCTGT
Organism: Phortica magna; assembly: GCA_037044515.1. Lineage (NCBI taxonomy): Eukaryota > Metazoa > Arthropoda > Insecta > Diptera > Drosophilidae > Phortica > Phortica magna. The sequence goes on from JBAMBP010001277.1 coordinate 4,867, forward strand.
ACGACAACTGCGGGTGATGTGTTGCGTTCCGATAGTTGATCCTCCTGTTGCTGGCCAGCGCTGTGTAGACTCTTGTTGACGACTTGCTGATGGTTGCACTCCTGGGTTTTCCCCGTACGGCTTTGCTGACGACTCACTGGCGGTGGTGAAGATACTCGTTCGTTACTAACGGCACGGCTTAGAGTTCACGTTTATTCGGACGATTTCGATAAGACGGATTAATGTGTTTTATACTTTGACACGATTGGTTAGTTTGGAAACGTTCGATTAAGTTTTTTTCCTCGAAATCACATAATTCTCTTCTTAGTTGTGTCCTCGCCTGATTTGTTGCTTCGAAATCCAGAACCCGACTCCCCTTCAGCGTCTTCCATAATTCTTTTCGAAACCGCTGACGCCTATCGCCAACGTTACCCTTCCTTTTCCGCAACCCGTTGCAACTGTAATCATCAATCTCAACCTTGAGTGCAGTCGGTTACCCCAACGGTGCAATTCTGCCTCCCTTCCAATGTACCTGTAGTGCACACACCATATGTTTAGGCTGTCAGCTGATGGTGTTGCTGTTACCCTGCTGCTATTTAACAGCGCCAGGGACGTCACTCCTCGTCGATCGAGTCACTTTAATTAACAGCGACAGATGCGCCAAACTTGCTCGAGTTGTTGTGAGGGGTGAATTCACTACGGAATTTCACCCCTTCACAAGGTGTCAAATGAACAGCCTCAGTTCATTGAGTAGTTCTTCAGGGATGAACTAGCGCCGTAGAAACACAGGCGACCACTTACAAAACTGCTTACTGCTCCTTTGTCGACGGTAGCCACCATGGGAATAGTCTTGACAAGCACCAACGCTCTGACTGAGCGGCGCTTTTAACAAAGAGGATCCGTGGGTCCTCCACCCCTAACCATCTTTCTCTGCGTGGCGCGGCTTAGATAGCGAACTCTCTTCCACTTCTAGCTGCTCCTTTATGGAGGGCAGCAAGATCCCCTGTCTCTGCTCCTTTGTAACACCAAGTTTCCAGCCTTCGCTTCTCTCCTGGCCGAAAGGAGTCAAAGAAAGAGCACCAATTGATTGAGGAGTTCTTCGAGGAGGAACTAGTGCCGTAGAAACCATAAGAACACTTACAAAACTGCGTGCTTCTCTGGTGTACACGGTTGCCACATCCACCATCTCTGCGGCTCTGTAACGCCAAGTTTCTAGCCTTCGCTTCCCTCCTGGCCGAAAGAGTCCAGGGAAGAGTAACAGTTGATTGAGCATTTCTTCAAAGAGGAAGTAGCGCCGTAGAAGAAAACGACCACTTACTTAACTACTTGGTGCACCGGGGTCCACGGTAGTCACCATGGGAGTAACCCAGACCAGCACCACCACTCTGTCTGAGCGGCGCCTTTACCAAAGTGGACCCATAGAGTCCTCCCACACCTCACCATCTTTCTGTGCGTGGTGCGGCTTATTTATCGAACTCTCTTCCACTTGTAGCTGCTCCTTAATGGAGGGCAGCAACATTCCCCATCTCTGCCATTCTGTGACACAGATTTCCCAGCCTTCGCTATCCTCCTGCCGGAAAGGAGTCCAAGGAAGAGCCACAGTTGATTGAGCAGTACTTCAGGGAGAAACTAGCGCCTTAGAAACCAAGCGACCACTTACAAAACTGCTTGCTGCACCGGTGTCCACGGTAGTCACCATGGGAGTACCCCTGACTAACACCACCACTCTGTCTGAGCGGCTCTATTACCAAAGAGGACCGTTCGAGTCCTCCCACCTCAAAACAACTTTCTGTGCGTGGCGTGGCTTAGATATCAAACTCTATTCCAGTTCCAGCTGCTACTTTATAAAGGGTAGCATCATCCCCCATCTCTGCGGCTCTGTAACGCCAATTTTACAGCCTTAGAATACATCCTGGACGAAAGGAGTACAAGGAAGCGCCACAGTTGATTGAGTCTTTCTTCAGGGAGAATCTAACGCCGTAGAAATCAGGCGACCACTTACAAAACTGCGTGCTGCTCCAGTGCCCACAGTAGCCTTCCTGGGAACACCCCAGACCAGCACCGTTTTAATCTCTCTACCACGACTCTGTCCGAGCGGCAGTATAAACAAAGACGACCCTGTGGGTTCTACCAACCCTGACTAACTTTCTGTGCGTGGCGCGGCTTAGATATCGAACTCTCTTCCACTTTCAGCTGCTACTTTATGGTGCGTAGCATCATCCACCATCTCTGCGGCTCTGTAACGCCAAGTTTCTAGCCTTCGCTTCCCTCCTGGCCGAAAGAGTCCAGGGAAGAGTAACAGTTGATTGAGCATTTCTTCAAAGAGGAAGTAGCGCCGTAGAAGACAACGACCACTTACTTAACTACTTGGTGCACCGGGGTCCACGGTAGTCACCATAGGAGTACCCCAGACCAGCACCACCACTCTGTCTGAGCGGCGCCTTTACCAAAGTGGACCCATAGAGTCCTCCCACACCTCGCCATCTTTCTGTGCGTGGTGCGGCTTATTTATCGAACTCTCTTCCATTTGTAGCTGCTCCTTAATGGAGGGCAGCATCAATCCCCATCTCTGCCGCTCTGTTAAATAGATTTCCCAGCCTTCGCTTCCCTCCTGCCGGAAAGGAGTCCAAGGAAGAGCCACAGTTGATTGAGCAGTTCTTCAGGGAGGAACTAGCGCCTTAGAAAACAAGCGATCACTTACAAAACTGCTTGCTGCACCGGTGTCCACGGTAGTCACCATGGGAGTACCCCTGACTAACACCACCACTCTGTCTGAGCGGCTCTATTACCAAAGAGGACCGTTCGAGTCCTCCCACCCCTAACCATCTTTCTGTGAACTCTCTTCCACTTGCAGCTGCTCCTTTATGGAGGGTAGCAACATCCCCCGTCTTGGCTTCTCTGTAGCACCAAGTTTCCAGCCTTGGCTTCCCTCCTGAACGAAAGGAGTCCCAGGAAGAGCCACAGTTGATTGAGTAGTTCTTCAGGGAGGAACTAGCTCCGTAGAAACCAGGCGACCACTTACAAAACTGCTTGCTGCTCCGGTGTCCACGGTAGCCACCATGGGAGTACCCCTGACTAAGCACCACCACTCTGTCTGAGCGGCGCTATTACCAAAGAGGACCCTGTGAGTCCTCCCACCCCACACCAACTTTCTGTGCGTGGCGCGGCTTAGATATCGAACTCTCTTCCACTTCCAGCTGCTCCTTTATGGAGGGCAGCAACATCTCCCGTCTCTGCTGCTCTGTAACGCCAAGTTTCCAGCCTTCGCTTCCCTCCTGGCCGAAAAGAAGTCCAAGGAAGAGCCACAGTTGATTGAGTAGTTCTTCAGGGAGTAACTAGCGCCGTAGAAACCAGGCGTCCACTATACAAAACTGCTTGCTGCTCCGGTGTCCACGGTAGCCACCATGGGAGAACCCTCGACCAGCACTGTTACAATCCCTATGTCACCACTCTGTTTGAGCGGCGCTATAACCAAAGAGGACCCTAGTGAGTCATCCCACCCCTCACCAACTTTCTGTGCGTGGCGCGGCTTAGATATCGAACTCTCTTCCACTTCCAGCTGCTCCTTTATGAGAGGGCAGCAACATCACCCGTCTCTGTTGCTCTGTAACACCAAGTTTCTAGCCTTCGTTTCCTTCGTGGGCGAAAAGAGTCCAAGGAACAGCCACAGTTGATTGAGTTGTCCTTTATGGAGGGCAGCAAGATCCCCTGTCTCTGCTCTAAGTTTCCAGCCTTCGCTTCCCTCCTGAAAGAAAGACGTCCAAAGAAGAGACACAGTTGATTGAGTAGTTCTTCAGGGAGGAACTAGCGCCGTAGAAACCAGGCGACCACTTACAAGACTGCGAGCTGCTCCGGTGTACACGGTAGCCACCATGGAAGTACCCCAGACCAGCACCATTACAGTACGTCTACCACCACTCTGTTTAAGCAGCGCTATAACTAAAGAGGACCCAGTGAGTCGTCCCACCCCTCACCACTTTCTGTGCGCGGCGCGGCTTAGATATCGAACTCTCTTCCACTTCCAGCTGCTCCTTTATGGAGGGCAGCAGCATCCCCTGTCTCTGCTGCTTTGTAACACCAAGTTTCCAGCCTTCGCTTGAAACCATTCCTGACCGAAAGGTTGTAAAGAACTCCCGGTTCCACCCGATTCAAAGGCTGTGTATAGCTCGCCGACAGAGTCCGTTTACATAAATTTAAATTGATTTATATAAAGACCCTGCGTGAATTGGTAACGTCACCCTCTCCTCCTACCCACGAAAGGTTATTGTAACACTCGAAAGCCAAAAGAAAGTACGCAGCGGGAATTTCGAAATTTAGTACAGAATGATATAATTAGGAGAACTGTTTCTTCGCTTAAAAACTAGGATCAAAGTCCCTAGGCTCCTACCAGATGCTACTAGAAATACTATGATAACTTAACACTAGACTTAGCTGTATTCTGTACGACGACTGCGGGTGATGTGTGGCGTTCCGATAGTTGATCCTCCTATTGCTGGCCAGCGCTGTGTAGACTCCCGTTGACAACTTGCTGATGGTTGCACTCATGGGTTTTCCCCGTACGGCTTTACTGACGACTCACTGGCGGTGGTGAAGATAGATTTGGCTCCACCGATTTTGCGTTTACTCGTTCGTTACTAACGACACGGCTGACACACGTGAACTCTAACGTTTATTCGGACGATTTCGACAAGACGGATTAATGTGTTTTATACTTTGATACGGTTGGTTATTTCGGAAACGTTCTATTAAGTTTTTTCCTCGAAATCACACTTAAGCCAAAACTTTTTCACTTGGTATTTTTTTTCCACGTGTCGATCACACACTTCTCTTCTTAGTTGTGTCCTCGCCTGATTTGTTGCCTCGAAATCCCAAACCCGACTCCCCTTCAGAGTCTTACATAATTCTCTTCGAAACCGCTGTCGCCTATCGCCAAACTTACCCTTCCTTTTCCGTAACCCGTTACAACCGTAATCCTCAATCTCAACCTTGAGTGCGGTCGTTCACCCCAACGGTGCAATTCTGCCTCCCTTCCAATGTACCTGTAGTGCAGACACCATATGTTTTGGCTGTCAGCTGATGGTGTTGCTGTTACCCATCGGCTATTTAACAGCGCCAGGGACGTCACACCTCGTCGATCGAGTCACGTTAGTTAACAGCGACAGATGCGCCACACTTGCTCGAGTTGTTGTGAGGGTTAAATTCACTACGGAATTTCACCCCTTCACAACGTGTCAAATGAACAGCCTCAGTTCATTGAGTAGTTCTTCAGGGAAGAACTAGCGCCGTAGAAACACAGGCGACCACTTACAAAACTGCTTGCTGCTCCGTTGTCGACGGTAGCCACCATGCGAGAAGTCTTGACAAGCACCAACACTCTGACTGAGCGGCGCTTTTAACAAAGAGGATCCTGTGGATCCTCCCACCCCTAACCATCTTTCTCTGCGTGGCGCGGCTTAGATGTCGAACTCTCTTCCACTTCCAGCTACTCCTTTATGGAGGGCAGCAACATCCCCCGTCTCGGCTGCTCTGTAAAACCAAGTTTCCAGCCTTCACTTTCCTCTTGGCCGAAAGGTGTCCAAGGAACAGACACAGTTAATTGAGTGGTTCTTCATAAAGGAACTAGTGCAGTAGTTCTTCATGAAGAAACTAGTGCCGTAGAAACCAGGCGACCACTTACAAAACTGCGTGCTTCTCTGGTGTACACGATAGCCATAATGGGAGTACTATTGTCCAGCACTGTTACATTGCGTCTACCAAAACTCTGTTTGATCGGTGCTATAACCATAGCGGACCCTGTGTGTCGTCCCACCCCTCGCCAACTTTCTGTGCACGGAACGGCTTAGATATCGAATTCTCTTTCACTTCCAGCTTCTCCTTTATGGAGAGCAGCAACATTTCCCTTTTCTGCTGCTCTGTAACACCAAGTTTCCAGCCTTCGCTTCCCTCCTAACCGAAAGTCTTCCAAGGAAGATCCTCAGTTTATTAAATAGTTCTTCAGGGAGAAACAAGCACCGTAGAAACCAAGCGACCACTTACAAAACTGTGTGCTTCTACGGTGTCCATGGTAGCCACAATGGGAGTACTCGAGACAAGCACCACCACTCTGTCTGAGCGGCGCTATAACCAAAGACGACCCTGTGAGTCGTCCCAGCCCTCGCAAACTTTCTGTGCACGGAACGGCTTAAATATCGAACTCTCTTCCACTTCCAGCTGCTCCTTTATGGAGGGCAAGCAACATCATCCCTGTCTCTGCTGCTCTGTAACACCAAAATTCCAGCCTTCGCTTCCCTCCTGGCCCGAAGGTGTCCAAGGAAGTGCCGCAGTTGATTGAGAAGTGCTTCAGGGATGAACAAACCCCCTAAAAACCAGTCGACCACTTACAAAACTTCATTCTGCGCTGGTTTACACGGTAGCCTCCATGGCAGTACCAACGTGCAGCGCTGTTACAATACGTCCACCACCACTCTGTTTGAACGGCGCTAAAACTAAAGAGGACTCTATGAGTCGTCCTACCCCTCGCCACCTTTCAGTGCTCGAAACGGCTTAGATATCGAACCCACTTTCACTTCAAGCTTCTCCTTTATGGAGGGCAGCAACATTTTCCGTTTCTGCTGCTCTGTAACACAAAGTTTCCGGCCTTCGCTTCCCTCCTGGCCGAAAGGCTTCTAAGGAAGAGCCACAGTTTATTGAGTAGTTCTTCAGGAATAAACTAGCGTCGTAGAAACCAGGCGACCACTTATAAAACTGGCTGCTGCTCCGGTGTCCATGGTAGCCACAATGGGAGTACTCGAGATAAGCACCACCACTCTGTCTGAGCGGCGCTATAACTAAAGAGGACCCTGTGGGTCCTCCCATCCCTGACCTTCATTTTGTGCACGCAAC
>JBAMBP010001279.1:0-18391 GCA_037044515.1 Phortica magna
ATTCGCGTCCTCACACAATCTACTCTTCATCTGTTGTACGTAGAGAAATGGCTGTTGGATTGGCGAATAAAAATAAACGAACAAAAATGCAAGCACGTTACTTTTACCCTAATCAGGCAAAATTGCCCACAACTTACATTAAACAATACCCGCAAGCAAACGAAGTGACGTATCCTTGATACAAGACTCACAAGGCGCAGACAGATCAAAGCCAAGAGGACACACTTAAAATTAAAAGCCAACAGCCTTCATTGGCTAATCAACGCTCGCTCGCCCCTTTGTCTTGACCTCAAGGTCTTGCTCTACAATTCTGTGCTAAAACCTACATGGACATATGGCTCTCAGCTATGGGGGAGTGCCAGCAACAGCAATATTGACATTGTTCAGAGGGCCCAGTCAAAAATCCTGAGAACCATCACCGGGGCGCCGTGGTATGTTTGAAACGAAAACATTCAAAAAGACATAAACATTCCACCAGTCAAAGATGTAATAGCAGCACACAAAGTAAAGTACTTTGACAAGCTTTCGTCGCACCCTAACCATCTCGCGAGAGATCTAACCAGATTGCGCAGCCGATCCCGCCGGACGTGCTATCATATTATAGTTCATGTGAATTTTTAATTAGTAGTTATTAATAAGAGTTGTATAATTATTGTTAGGCTCATATAAAGAGAAGATTCAATAAATAATTATCAAAGTATAAAAACAAAAAAAAAAAGGGGTGGAAGGACCCACGGAACCTCGTTGGTAATAGCGCCGCTCAGACAGAGCTGTGGTAGACATATTGTAACGATGCTGGTCTGGGGTACTCCCATGGTGGCTATCGTGGACACTGGAGCAGCAAGCAGTTCTGTAAGTGGTCGCCGTTTTTCTACGGCGCTAGTTCCTCCTTGAAGAACAACTCAATCAACTGTGGCTCTTCCTTGGACTCCTCTCGGCCAGGAGGGAAACGATGGCTGGAAACTTGGTGTAAGAGAAGTAGAGAAGAGGGATGTTGCTGCCCTTGATAAAGGTGCTGTTGGAAGTGGAAGAGAGTTCGATATCTAAAACGCAACACGTACAGAAATAATGTTAGGGGTGGGTGGATCTACTGCGTCCATTTTGGCAATAGCGCCGATCAGTCAGAGTGGTGGTAGACGTATTGAAACGGTGCTGGTCTGGGGAACTACCATGGAGGCTACTGTGGACACTGGAGCAGCACGCAGTTCTGTAAGTGGTCGCCTGGTTTCTACGGCGCTAGTTCCTCTTTGAAGAACAACTCAATCAACTGTGGCTCTTCCTTGGACTCCTCTCGGTCTGGAGGGGAGCGAAGGCTGGAATCTTAGTGTTGCAGAGCAGCAGAGACGGGGGATGTTGCTTGCCACCATTGAGGAACAGCTGGAAGTGGATGACAGTTCGATATCTAAGCCACGCCACGCACGTAAAGATGGTAAGGGGTGGGAGGACCCACGGTTCCTCTTTGGTAAAAGCGCCGCTCAGACAGAATTGTGGTAGAAGTGTTGTAACGAGCCTGGTCTGCGGTACTACCATGGATTCTACTGTGGTCACTGGAGCAGCACGCAGTTTTGTAAGTGGTCGTTTGGTTTCTACAGCGATAGTTCCTTCCTAAAGAAATACTCAATCCACTGAAGTTCTTCCTTGGACTGTTTTCGGCTAGGAGGGAAGCGAAGGCTGTAAACTTAGCATTACAGAGCAGCAAAGACGGAAAATGTTGCTGCACTCCATAAATGAGCAGCTGGAAGTTGAAGAACGTACCATATCTAAGCCGCGCCGCGCTCAGAAAGATAGCGAGGGGTGGGTGGACCCACAGGGTCTTCCTTGGTAAGAGTGTCGCTCAGACAGAGTGGTGGGGCTGGTCTAGGGTACTCCCATGGTGACTACCGTGGACACCGGCGCAGCAAGCAGTTTTGTAAGTGGTCGCTTGGTTTCTAAGGCGCTAGTTCCTCCCTGAAGAACTACTCAATAAACTGTGGCTCTTCCTTGGACTGTTTACGGTCAGGAGGGGAGCGAAGGCTGGAAACTTAGTGTTTCAGAGCAGCAGAGACGGAAGATGTTGCTGCACTCCATAAGGGAGCAGCTGGAAGTTAAAGAGAGTTCGTTATCTGAGCCGCGCCACGCACAGAAAGTTGGCCAGGGTTAGTAGAACCCACAGGGTCGTCTTTAGTTTAACTGCCGCTCAATTAGAGTGGTGGTAGAGTAATTAAAAAGGTGCTGGTATGGGGTATTCCCAGGGTGGCTACCGTGGGCCCTGGAGCTGCAAGCAGTTTTGTAAGTGGTCGCCTGGTTTTCTACGGCGTTAGATTCTCTCTGAAGAACTACTCAATCAACTGTGCCGCTTGCTTGTACTCCTTTCGTTCAGGATGTGAGCTAAGGCTGGAAACTTGGTGTTACAGAACAGCAGAGATGGGGGATGTTGCTACCCTCCATAAAGTAGCAACTGGAAGTGGAAGAGAGTTTGATATCCAAGCCCCACCACACTCAGAAAAATGTATAGGGGTGGGAGGTCTCACAGCGATTCTTTGGTAATAGTGTCGCTCAGACAGAGTGCTGGCATAGTGATTGTAACGGTGTTGGTCGGGGGTTCTCCCATGGAGACTACCGAGGACACCGGAGCAGCAAGCAGTTTTGTAAGAGGACGCCTGGTTTTTACGTTGCTAGTTCTTCCCTGGAAAACTGCTCAATCAAGTATTGCTCTTCCTTGGACTACTTTCTGCCAGGAAGGAAGCGAAGGCTGAAAATTTAGTGTTTCAGAGCAGCAGAGACGGAAGATGTTGCTGCACTCCATAAAGGAGCAGCTGGAAGTTGAAGAGAGTTCGTTATCTTAGCTGCCCCACGCACAGAAAGATGGCAAAGGGTGGGAGGACTCACAGGGTCGTCTTTGGTATAAGTGCCGCTCTTTTAGAGTGGTGGAAGAGAGATCTAAACGGTGCTGGTCTGACGTATTCCCATGGTGGCTACCGTGGACACCGGAGCAGCACGCAATTTTGTAACTGGAAGCCTGGTTTCTACGGCTTTAAACCCTCCCTGAAGAAATACTCAATTAACTGTGTCTCTTCCTTTGACTCCTTTCGGTCAGGAGGGCAGCGAAGGCTGGAAACTTTGTTTTAGAGAGCAGCTGTGAAGGGTGATGTTGCTACCCTCCATATAATAGCGGGTGGAAGTGGAAGAGAAATTTATATCTTACCCGCGCCGTGCACCGAAAGATGGCAATGGGTGGGAGGACTCATAGGGTCCTCTTTGGTAATAGCGCCGCTTAGACAGAGTGGTGGTGTTGGTCTTGGGTACTCTCATGGTGTCTACCGTGGAGGCCGGTGCAGCAAGCAGTTTTTTAAGTGGTCGCTCGTTTTCTACGGCGGTAGTTCTTCCCTGAAGAGATACTCAATAAACTGTGGCTCTTCCTTTGACTCCTTTCGGCCAGGAGGGAAGCGAGGGCTGGAAACTTGGTTTTACAGTGCAGCAGAAACAGGTGATGTTGCAACCCTCCATAAAGTAGCTGCGTGAAGTTTAAGAGAGTTCGATATGTAAGCCGTGTCGCGCACAGAAAGATGGCGAAGGGTGTGACGACTCACAGGGTCCACTTAAGTAATACGCCGCTCAGACCGAACGGTGGTGCTGGTCTGGGGTACTCAAATGGTGGCTACCGTGGACGCCGGTGCACCAAGCAGTAAAGTAAGTGGTCGTTGGTTTTTACGGCGCTAGTTCCTCTTTGAAGAAATGATCAATCAACTGTGTCTCTTTCCTGGACTCCTTTCGGTCAGGAGGGAATCGAAGGCTGGAAACTTGGCGTTACAGAGGCGCAGAGACGGGGGATGTTGCTACCCTCCATAAAGTAGCAGCTAGAAGTGGAAGACAGTTCGATATCTAAGCCGCGTCACACACAGAAAGTTGGCGAGGGGTGGGGGAATCACAGGGTTGTCTTTGGTAATACTGCCGCTCAGACAGAGTGGTGGTAGAGAGATTAAAACGGTTTTGGTCTGGGGTATACCCAGGGTGGCTACCGTGGGCCCTGGAGCAGCACGCAGTTTTGTAAGTGGTCGCCTGGTTTCTAAGGCGTTAGATTCTCCCTGAAGATATACTCAATCAACTGTGCAGCTTCCTTGTACTCGTTTCCGACAGGAGGGAAGCGAAGGCTGGAAGCTTGGCGTTACAGAGCCGCAGAGACGGAGGTTGTAACTACCCTCCATAAAGTAGCAGCTGGAAGTGGAAGAGAGTTCGATATCTAAGCCGCGCCACGCACAGAAAGTTGGTCAGGGTTTGTAGAACCTACAGGGTCGTCTTTTGTTATACTGCCGCTCAGACAGAGTGGTGGTAGAGGGATTAAAAAGGTGCTGGTTTTGGGTATTCCCAGGGTGGCTACCGGGGGCTCTGGAACAGCACGCAATTTTGTAAGTGGTCGCCTGGTTTCTAAGGCGTTAGATTCTCCCTGAAGATATACTCAATCAACTGTGCCGCTTCCTTGTACTCGTTTCCGACAGAAGGGAAGCGAAGGCTGAAAGCTTGGCGTTACAGAACCGCAGAGATGGTGGATGATGCTTCCGTTTATAAAGAAGCAGCTGGAAGTAAAAGTGAGTTCGATATCTAAGACGCGCCACGCACAGAAAGTTGGTCAGGGTTGGTAGAACCTACAGGGTCGTCTTTGATTATACTGCCGCTCAGACAGAGTGGTGGTAGAGCAATTAAAAAGGTGCTGGTTTTGGGTATTCCCAGGGTGGCTACCGTGGGCTCTGGAACAGCACGCAATTTTGTAAGTGGTCGCCTGGTTTTCTACGGCGTTAGATTCTCTCTGATGAACTACTCAATCAACTGTGCCGCTTCCTTGTACAACTTTCGTCCAGGATGTGAGCTAAGGCTGGAAACTTGGTGTTACAGAACAGCAGAGACGGGGGATGTTGCTACCCTCCATAAAGTAGCAGCTAGAAGTGGAAGACAGTTCGATATCTAAGCCGTGCCAAGCAAAGAAAGATGGCGAGGGTGGGAGGACTCTAAGGGTCCACTTTGGTAAAAGCGCCTCTCAGACAGAGTGGTGGTGTTGGTCTTGGGTACTCCCATGGTGACTTCCGTAGACACCGGCGCAGCAAGCAGTTTTGTATTTGGTCGCTTGGTTTCTCAGGCGGTAGTTCTACCCTGAAGAACAACTCCATCAACAGTGGCTCTTCCTTGGACTCGTTTCCGACAGGAGGGAAGCGAAGGCTAGAAACTTGGCGTTACAGAGGCGCAGAGACGGGGGATGTTGCTACCCTCCATAAAGTAGCAGCTAGAAGTGGAAGACAGTTCGATATCTAAGCCGCGTCACACACAGAAAGTTGGCGAGGGGTGGGGGAATCACAGGGTTGTCTTTGGTAATACTGCCGCTCAGACAGAGTGGTGGTAGAGAGATTAAAACGGTTTTGGTCTGGGGAATTCCCAGGGGGGCTACCGTGGGCCCTGGAGCAGCACGCAGTTTTGTAAGTGGTCGCCTGGTTTCTAAGGCGTTAGATTCTCCCTGAAGATATACTCAATCAACTGTGCCGCTTCCTTGTACTCGTTTCCGACAGGAGGGAAGCGAAGGCTGGAAGCTTGGCGTTACAGAGCCGCAGAGACGGAGGATGTAGCTACCCTCCATAAAGTAGCAGCTGGAAGTGGAAGAGAGTTCGATATCTAAGCCGCGCCACGCACAGAAAGTTGGTCAGGGTTAGTAGAACCCACAGGGTCGTCTTTAGTTTAACTGCCGCTCAATTAGAGTGGTGATAGAGTAATTAAAAAGGTGCTGGTAAGGGGTATTCCCAGGGTGGCTACCGTGGGCCCTGGAGCTGCAAGCAGTTTTGCAAGTGGTCACCTGGTTTCTACGGTATTAAATCCTCCCTGAAGAAATACTCAATCAACTGTGGCGCTTCCATGTACTCCTTTTGTCCAGGAGGGCAGAGAAAGCTGAAAACTTTGTTTTATAGAGCAGCAGAGACGGGGGATGTTGCTACCCTCCATTACGTAGCAGCCGGAAATGAAAGAGAAATCGATATCTAACCCGCGCCACGCAGAGAAAAATGGCGAAGTGTGGAAGGACTCACAGGGTTCTCTTTGGTAATAGCGACGCTCAGACAGAGTGGTGGTTTTGGTCTAGGGTTCTCCCATGGTGGCTACCGTGGGCACCGGAGCAGCACGCAGTTTTGTAAGTGGCCACTTGGTTTCTACGACGCTAGTTCCTTCCTGAAGGAATTCTCAATCAATTGTGTCTCTTCCTTGGATTCCTTTCGTTCAGGATTTGAGCTAAGGCTGGAAACTTGGCGTTACAGAGCCGGAGAGATGGGAGATGTTGCTACCGACCATAAAGTAGCAGCTGGAAGTGGAAGAGAGTTCCATATCTAAGCCACGCCACGCACAAAAAGTTGATCACGGTTGGTGGAACCTCAAGGTCGTCTTTGGTTATACTGCAGCTCAGACAGAGTAGTGGTAGAGAGATTAAAACGGGGCTGGTCTGCGGTATTCCCAGGAAGGATACTGTGGGCACTGGAGCAGCACGCAGTTTTGTAAGTGGTCGCCTGGTTTCTAAGGCGTTAAATCCTCCCTGAAGAAATACTCAATCAACTGTTACACTTGCCTGAACTCCTTTCCGTCAGGAGGGCAGCGAAGGCTGGAAACTTGGTTTTACAGAGCAGCAGAGACGGGGGATGTTGCTACCCACCATAAAGATGCAGCTGGAGGTGGAAGAGAGTTCAATATCTAAGCCGCGCAAGCACGTAAAGATGGTAAGAGGTGGGAGGACTCACAAGGTCTTCTTTGGTAATAGCGGCGCTTAGACAGAGAAAACGTATTGTTACGGTGTTGTTTTCGGGTACTCCCATGGTGACTAACCTGGACACCGGCGCAACAAGCAGTTTTATAAGTGGTCACCTGGTTTCTAAGGCGCTGGTTCCTCACTGAAGATCTACTCAAGCAACTGTAGCTCTTCTTCTGACTCCTTTCGACCAGGAGGGAAGTGAAGGCTGGAAACTTGGTGTTACTGATCAGCAGAGACGGGGGAAGTTTCTGCCCTCTATAAAAGAGCAGCTGGAAATGGAAGAGAGTTTATATCAAGACCGTGCCGTGTACAGAAAGATGGTTAGGGGTGGGAGGACTCTTAGGGTCCTCTTTGGTAAAGGCGCCGCTCAGACAGAGTGGTGAAGCTGGTCTGAAGTACTCTCATGGTGACTACCGCGGACGCCGGCGTAGCAAGCAGTTTTGTAAGTGGTGGCTTGGTTTCTTCGGCGCTAGTTCCTCACTGATAAACTACTCAATCAACTGTGGCTCTTCCTTGGACTCCTTTCGACCAGGAGGGAAGCGAAGGGTGGATACTTGGTTTAACAGAGCAGCAGAGACGGGAAATGTTGGTGCTCTCCATAAAGGAGAAGTTGGAAGAGGAAGAGAGTTCGATATCTAAGCCGCGCCGTGCACAGAAAGTTGGCGAGGGGTGGGGGAATCACAGGGTTGTCTTTGGTAATACTGCCGCTCAGACAGAGTGGTGGTAGAGAGATTAAAACGGTTTTGGTCTGAGGTATTCCCATGGTGGCTACCGTGGACACCGGAGCAGCACGCAGTTTTGTAAGTGGTGGCTTGGTTTCTTCGGCGCTAGTTCCTCACTGATAAACTACTCAATCAACTGTGGCTCTTCCTTGGACTCCTTTCGTTCAGGAGGGAAGCGAAGTCTGGAAACTTGGCGTTACAGAGCCGCAGGGACGGGGGATGTTGCTACCCTCCATATAATAGCGGCTGGAAGTGGAAGAGCAATTGATATCTAACCCGCGCCATGCGCCGAAAGATGGCAATGGGTGGGAGGACTCATAGGGTCCTCTTTGGTAATAACGCCGCTTAGACAGAGTGGTGGTAGAGAGATTAAAACGGTACTGGTTTCGGGAATTCCCATGGTGGCTACTGTGGACGCCGGAGCAGCAAGCAGTTTTGTAAGTGGTCGTCAGGTTTCTACGGTGCTAGTTTCTCCCTGAAGAACTACTCAATCAACTGTGGCTCTTCCTTGGACTCCTTTCGGCCAGGAGGGAAGCGAGGGCTGGAAACTTTGGCGTTACAGAGGTGCAGAGACGGAAGATGTTTCTTCCCTCCATAAGGTAGCAGCTGGAAGTGGAAGAGAGTTCGATATCTTAGCTGCCCCACGCATAGAAAAATGGCAAAGGGTGGGAGGACTCACAGGGTCGTCTTTGCTATAAGTGCCGCTCTGTTAGAGTGGTGGTAGAGGGATCTAAACGGTGCTGGTCTGAGGTATTCCCATGGTGGCTACCGTGGACACCGGAGCAGCACGCAGTTTTGTAACTGGAAGCCTGGTTTCTACGGCTTTAAGCCCTCCCTGATGAAATACTCAATTAACTGTGGCTATTCCTTTGACTCTTTTCGGTCAGAAGGGCAGCGAAGGCTGGAAACTTTGTTTTAGTAAGCAGCTGAGAAGGGGGATGTTGCTACCTACCATATAATAGCGGCTGGAAGTCGAAGAGAAATTTATATCTAACCCGTACCGTGCACCGAAAGATGGCAAAGGGTGGGATGACTCATAGGGTCCTCTTTGGTAATAGCGCCGCTCAGACAGAGTGGTGGTGTTCGTCTGGGTACTGCCATGGTGGCTATCGTGGACACTGGAGCAGCAAGCAGTTTTGTAAGTGGTCGCCTGGTTTCTACGACACTAGTTTCTCCCTGAAGAACTATTAAAATCACTGTGGCTTTTCCTGGGACTCCTTTCGGCCAGGTAAGAATCAAAGGATGGAAACTTGGTTTTACAGTGCAGCAGAAACGGGTGATTTTGCTACCCTCCATAAAGTAGCAGCTGGAAGTTTAAGAGAGTTCGATATGTAAGCCGTGTCGCGCACAGAAAGATGGCGAATGGTGGGACGACTCACAGGGTCCACTTAAGTAATACGCCGCTCAGACCGAACGGTGGTGCTGGTTTGGGGTACTCCCATGGTGGCTACCGTGGACGCCGGTGCACCAAGCAGTGAAGTAAGTGGTCGTTGGTTTTTACGGCGCTAGTTCCTCTTTGAAGAAATGATCAATCAACTGTGTCTCTTTCCTGGACTCCTTTCGGTCAGGAGGGAATCGAAGGCTGGAAACTTGGCGATACAGAAGCGCAGAGACGGGGGATGTTGCTACCCTCCATAAAGTAGCAGCTAGAAGTGGAAGACAGTTCGATATCTAAGCCGCGTCACACACAGAAAGTTGGCGAGGGGTGGGGGAATCACAGGGTTGCCTTTGGTAATACTGCCGCTCAGACAGAGTGGTGGTAGAGAGATTAAAACGGTTTTGGTCTGGGGTATTCCCAGGGTGGCTACCGTGGGCCCTGGAGCAGCATGCAGTTTTGTAAGTGGTCGCCTGGTTTCTAAGGCGTTAGATTCTCCCTGAAGATATACTCAAGCAACTGTAGCTCTTCGTCTGACTCCTTTCGACCAGGAGGGAAGTGAAGGCTGGAAACTTGGTGTTACTGATTAGCAGAGACGGGGGAAGTTGCTGCCCTCTATAAAAGAGCAGCTGGAAATGGAAGAGAGTTTATATCAAGACCGTGCCGTGTACAGAAAGATGGCTAGGGGTGGGAGGACTCTTAGGGTCGTCTTTGGTAAAGGCGCCGCTCAGACAGAGTGGTGGTGCTGGTCTGAAGTACTCTCATGGTGACTACCGCGGACGCCGGCGTAGCAAGCAGTTTTGTAAGTGGTGGCTTAGTTTCTTCGGCGCTAGTTCCTCACTGATGAACTACTCAATCAACTGTGGCTCTTCCTTGGTCTCCTTTCGACCAGGAGGGAAGCGAAGGGTGGATACTTGGTTTAACAGAGTTACAGGGACGGGGGATGTTGCTACCCTCCATATAATAGCGGCTGGAAGTGAAAGAGCAATTGATATCTAACCCGCGCCATGCACCGAAAAATAGCAAAGGGTGGGAGGACTCATAAGATCCTCTTTGGTAATAGCGCCGCTTAGACAGAGTGGTGGTAGAGCGATTAAAACGGTGCTGGTTTCGGGTATTTCCATGGTGGCTTCAGTGGACACCGGAGCAGCACGCAGTTTTGTAAGTGGTCGCCTGGATTCTACGGTGCTAATTCCTCCCTGAAGAACTACTCAATCAATTGTGGCTCTTTCTTGGACTCCTTTCGGCCATAAGGGAAGCAAAGGCTGGGAAATCTGTGTATTAGAGCGGCAGAGATGGGGAATGTGGCTACCCTCCATATAATAGCGGCTGGAAGTGGAAGAGAAATTGATATCTAACCCGCGCCGGGCACCGAAAGACGGCAAAGGGTGGGAGGACTAATAGGATCCTCTTTGGTAAAAGCGCTACTTAGACAGAGTGGTGGTAGAGAGATTAAAACGGTGGTCGTTTGAGGTAATCCCATGGTGGCAACCGTGAACACCGGAGCAGCAAACAGTTTTGTAAGTGGTCGCCTGGTTTCTAAGGCGCCAGTTCCCACCTGAGGAAATTCTCAATCAACTGTGACTCTTCCTTGGACTCCTTTCAGAAAAGAGGGCAGCGAAGGCTGGAAACTTGGCATTACAGAACAGCACAGGCGGGAGATGTTGCTGCCCTTCCTAAAGGAAAAGGAGCAAGTGGAAGAGAGTTCGATATCAAGGCCGTTCCGCGTACAGAAAGATGGGGAAGGGTGGGAGGACTCTTAGTAGCAGCTGGAACTGGAAGAGAGTTCGATATCTAAGCCGCGCCATCACAGAAAGTTGGTCAGGGTTAGTAGAACCCACAGGGTCGTCTTTAGTTAAACTGCCGCTCAGACAGAGTGGTGGTAGAGAGATTAGAACGGTGCTGGTCTGGGGTATTCCCAGGAAGGCTACTGTGGGCACTGGAGCAGCACGCAGTTTTGTATGTGGTCGCCTGGTTTCTACGGCGTTAAATCCTCCCTTAAGGAAAACTCAATCAATTGTGGCTCTTCGTCTGACTCCTTTCGGCCAGGAGGGCAGAGAAAGCTGGAAACTTGGTTTTACAGAGCAGCAGAGACGGGGCATGTTACTACCCTCCATAAAGTAGCAGCTAGAAGTGAAAGGCAGTTCGATATCTAAGCCGCGCCACGCACAGAAAGATGGCGAGGGGTGGGAGGACTCACAGGGTCCTCTTTGGTAATAGCGCCGCTCAGACAGAGTGATAGTGTTGGTCAGGGGTACTCCCATGGTGACTACCGTGGACACCGGCGCAGCAAGCAGTTGTGTAAGTGGTCGCTTGGTTTCTAAGGCCCTAGTTCTAAACTGAAGAACTACTCAATCAACTGTGGCTCTTCGTCTGACTCCTTTCGGCCAGGAGGGCAGAGCAAGCTGGAAACTTGGTGTTACAGAGCCGCAGAGACGGGGGATGTAGCTACCCACCATAAAGTAGCAGCTGGGAGTGGAAGAGATTTCGATATCTAAGCCACGCCACGCACAAAATGTTGATCACGGTTGGTAGAACCCACAAGCTCGTCTTTGGTTATATTGCCGCTCAGACAGAGTGGCGGTAGAGAGATTAAAGCGGTGCTGGTCTGGGGTATTCCGAGGGTGGCTACCGCGGGCCCTGGAGCAGAACGCAATTTGTAAGTGGTCGCCTGATTTCTACGGCGTTAAATCCTCAATGAAGAAATACTCAATCAACTGTTGCTCTTCCTTGAATTCCTTTCGTCCAGGATTTGAACTAAGGCTGGAAACTTGTCGCTACTGAGCTGCAGAGATGGGGGATAATGCTACCCTTTATAAATTAGCAGCTGGAAGTGGAAGAGAGTTCGATATCTAAGCCGCGCCACGCACAGAAAGTTGATCTGGGTTGGAAGAACCCACAGGGTCGTCTTTGGTAATAGCGCCGCTCAGACAGAGCGGTGGTGTTGATCAGGGGTACTCCCATGCTGACTACCGTGGACGCCGGCGTAGAAAGCAGTTTTGTAAGTGGTCGCTTGGTTTCTAAGGTGCTTGTTCCTCCCTGAAGAAATTTTCAATCAACTGTGGCTCTTCATTGGATTCCTTTCGTTCAGGAGGGAAGCGAAGGCTGGAATTTTGGTGTTACAGTGCCGTTGAGATGGGGGGTCTTTGGTTATACTGCCGCTCAGACAGAGTGGCGATAGAGAGATTAAGACGGTGCTGGTCTGGGATATTCCCAGGGTGGCTACTGTGGGCACTGGAGCAGCACGCAGTTTTGTAAGTGGTCGCCTGGTTTTCACGGCGTTAAATCCTCCCTGAAGGAATACTCAATCAGCTGTGGCTCTTCGTCTGACTCCTTTCGGCCAGGAGGTCAGAGAAAGCTGGAAACTTGTTTTTATGAAACAGCAGAGACAGGGGGTGTTGCTACCCACCATAAAGGAGCAGCTAGAAGTGAAAAAGAGTTCGATATCTAAGCCGCGCCAGCACATAAAGATGGTTAGGGGTGGGAGGACCCACAAGGACTTCTTTGGTAAAAGCGCCGTTTAGACAGAGTAGTGAAAGCCGTATTGTAACGGTGCTGTTTTAGGGTACTCCCATGGTGACTACCGTAGACACCGGCGCTACAAGCAGTTTTATAAGTGGTCGCCTGGCTTCTAAGGCGCCAGTTTCACACTGAAGATTTACTCAATCAACTGAAACTCTTCGTCTGACGCCTTTCGGGCAGGAGGGAAGTGAAGGCTGGAAACTTGGTGTTACTGATCAGCAGAGACGGGGGAT
The DNA here is from genome assembly GCA_037044515.1 of Phortica magna. Lineage (NCBI taxonomy): Eukaryota > Metazoa > Arthropoda > Insecta > Diptera > Drosophilidae > Phortica > Phortica magna. The sequence continues at coordinate 12,607 of JBAMBP010001279.1, forward strand.
GTTGCTGCCCTCCATAAAAGAGCAGATGGAAATGGAAGAGAGTTTATATCATGGCCGCGCCGTGTACAGAAAGATGACTAGGGGTGGGAGGACTCTTAGGGTACTCTTTGGTAAAAGCGCCACTCAGACAGAGTGGTGGTGCTGGTCTGGGGTACTCTCATGGTGACTACCGTGGACGCAGGCGAAGAAAGCAGTTTTGTAAGTGGTGGCTTGGTTTCTACGGCGCTTGTGCATCCCTGAAGATATACTCAATCAACTGAGGCTCTTCCTTGGACTCCTTTCGACCAGGTGGGAAGCGAAGGGTGGATACTTGGTTTAAGTGAGCTGCAGGGACGGGGGATGTTGCTACCCTTTATAAATAAGCAGCTGGAAGTGGAAGATAGTTCGATATCTAAGCCACGCCGCGCACAGAAAGATGGTGTGGAATAGGAGGTCTTACAGGGTCGTCTTTGTTAATAGCACCGCTAAGACAGAGTGGTGGTAGAGGGATTAAAACGGTGCTGGTCAAGAGAACTCCCACGGTAGCTACCGTAGACCCCGCAGCAGCAAGCAGTTTTGTAAGTGGTCGCCTAGTTTCTACAGCAATAGTTCCTTCCGGAAGAACTACTTAGTCAACTGTGGCTCTTCCTTGGACGCCTTTCAGCCAGGCGGAAGGCAAATATTGGATGCTTGGTGTTACAGAGCAGCATGAGACGGGGGATGTTGTTTCATTTCATAAAGGAGCACCTGGATGTGGAAGAGAGGTCAGATATCTAAACTGCGCCACGCACAAAAAGATGGTGAGGGGTGGCAGGACTCACAAGGTCCTCTTTGGTAATAGCGGCACTCAGCCAGAGTGGTGGTAAAAAAATTGTAACCGTGCGGGTCTGGGGTATTCCCAAGGTGGCTACGGTGGACACCGGAGCAGAACTCAGTTTTGTAAGTGGACGTCTGGTTTCTACGGCGTTAAACCCTCCCTGAAGAAATACTCAATCAACTGTGGCTCTTCCTTGGACTCCTTTCGGCCGGGAGGGCAGCGAAGGTTACAAACTTTGCTTAACAAAGCAGCTAAGACAGAGGATGTTGCAACCCTCCATAAAGAAGCAGGTGGCAGTGGAAGAGAGTTCGTTTGCTTAGCCGCGACTAGTACAGAAACATAGCGAGGAGTGGGTGGACTCTTAGGGTCCACTTTGGTAAAAGCGCCGCTCAGACAAATTGGTGGTGCTGGTCTGCTGAACTCCCATGGTGGCTACCGTGGGCACTGGAGCATTACGCAGTTTTGTAAGTGGTCGCCTGGTTTCTACGGCGTTAAATCCTCCCTGAAGAAATACTCCATCAGCTGTGGCTCTTCGTCCGACTCCATTCGGCCATGAGGGCAGAAAAGGCTGGAAACTTGGTTGTTTGGAGCAGCAGAGACGGGGGATGCTGCTACCTTCCATAAAGGAGCAGCTGCAAGTGGAAGAGAGTTCGATAGCTAAGCCGTGCCACGCTCAGTAAGATGGCGAGGGGTGGGAGGACTCAACGGGTGCACTTTGGTAAAAGCGCCGCTCAGACAGAGTGGTGGTGCTGGTCTGGGGTACTCCCATGGTAACAACAGTGGACACCGGAGCAGCAAGCAGTTTTGAAAGTGGTCGATTGGTTTCTACGGCGCTAGTTCCTCCCTGAAGAAATGCTCAATCAACTGTGGCTCTTCGTCTGACTCCATTCGGCCAGGAGGATGTTGCAACCCTCTATAAAGAAGCAGCTGCAAGTGGAAGAAAGTTCGATATTTAAGCTGCGTCGGGCACAGAAATATGGTCAGGGTTGGAAGAACCCACAGGGTTGGCAGAGTGGTGGTAGAGTGATTAAAAGAGTGCTGGTCTGCGGTACTTCCATGGTAGATACCGTGGACACCGGAGCAGAAAGCAGTTTTCTAAGTGGTTGTCTGGTTTGTATGGCGCTAGTTCCTCATTAAAAAACTACTAAATCAATTGTGGCTCTGCCTTGGACTCCATTCTATCAGGAGGGAAGGCTTGAATCTCTGTGTTAAAAAGCAGCAGAGACGGGGGATGTTACTACCATCCATAAAGGAGCAGCTGGAAGTGGAAGACAGTTCGATATTTAAGCTGCGTCGCGCACAGAAATATGGTTAGGGGTTGGAGGACCCACTGGGTTCTCTTTGGTAATAGCGCCGCTCAGAAAAAATGGTGGAATAGGGATTAAAACGGTGCTGATCTGGGGTACTCCAATGGTGGCTTCCATGGACACTGGGTCAGCAAGCAGTTTTGTTAGTGGTCGCCGGGTTTCTACGGCGCTAGTTCCTCCCTGAAGAACTACTCTATCAACAGTGGCGCTTCCTTGTACTACTTTCGGCCAGGAGGGAAGCGAACGCTGGAAACTTGGTGTTACAAAATAGGCGAGACGGGGGATGTTGCTGTTCTCCATAAAGGAGCAGCTGGAAGTTGAAGAAATTTCAGTATCTAAGCCGCCCCACGCTCAGATAGATGGTGATAGGTGGGAGTACCCACAGGATCCGTTTTTGTAATAGCGCCGCTCAGTCAGAGTAGTGCTAGAGAGATAATAACGGTGCTGTTCAGGGGTTCTCCCATGGATTTTGCCGTAGACACCGGAGCAGCAAGCAGTTTTGTAAGCGCTCGCCTGGTTTCTACGGCGCTAAATACAACCAGAAGATTTCCTCAATAAACTGTGGCTCTCCCTTAAACTCCTTTCTGCCAGGAGGAATTTAAGGCTAGAAACTTGGTGTTACAAAGCAGCAGAGATGGGATATGTTGCTGTTCTCTATAAAAGAGCAGCTGGAAGTGGAAAAGAGTTCGATATCCAAGCCGCGCCGCACACAGAAAGATCGTGAGTTGTGGAAGGACTCACAAGGGCCTCTTTGATAATAGCGCCGCTCAGCCAGAATGGTGCTAGAGGGATTGTAACGGTACTGGTCAAGGGTACTCTCATAGACACAACGGGGGACACCGGAGCAGCACGCAGTCTTTTTAGTGGACACCTGGTTTCTACGGCCCTAATATCTCCTGAAGAATTACTCAATCAACTGTGGCTCTTCCTTGGTCGCCTTTCTGGCGGGCGGGTGGCAAAAGCTGGAAGCTTAGTGTTACAGAGCAGCAGAGACGGGGGATGTTGCTTCACTCCATAAAGGAGCAGCTGGATGTGGAAGATATGTCGATATCTTAACTGCGCCACGCACAAAAAGATGATGAGGGGTGGCAGGACTCACAGGGTCCTCTTTGGTAATAGCGGCACTCAGCCAGAGTGGTGGTAGAAAAATTGTAACGGTGCTGGTCTAGGGTGTTCCCATGGTGGCTACCGTAGGCACTGAAGCAGCACGCAGTTTTGTAAGTAGTCGCCTGGTTTATACAGCGTTAAATCCTCCTTGAAGAAATACTCAATCAACTGTGGCTCTTCGTCTGACTTCTTTTGGTCAGGAGGGCAGAGAAGGCTGAAAACTTGGTTTAATGGAGTAGCAAAGACGGGAGATTTTGCTACCCTGCATAAAGGAGCAGCTGCAAGTGGAAGAGAGTTCGATATCTAAGCCGCGCCACTCACATAAAGATGGTTAAGGGTAGGAGGACCCACAAGGTCTTTTTATACCCTGTACATACTGTACCAGGGTATATTGTGTTTGTTTGGCCGAAATGTATGTAACGCAGAGAAGGAGGGGAGGGGGACCCTATAAAGTATATATATTCTTGATCAGGACGGCAAGACAAATGGATTAAGCCATGTCCGTCCGTCTGTCCGTCCGTCCGTCCTCACCAATGGTTCTCGGAAACTATAAAAGATAGAGACTTGAAATTTGGAGGATAGACTCGTGATGCTCGGCAGCAGATCAAGTTTGAACGGTTTTGAGCCACGCCCACTCCTTCCCACCCAACCAGCTACGCCCAGTTTTTGGAAAGGCTATAACTTGAACACCAGAAACGCTAGAACTATGAAAGTTGGTATGTCGACTAAATATGTAAAGACCTATAAAGCTGCATACCCCAATTTTCCCCCCAACCCTTCATTACCCCTCAAAAAGTGTTTTTTTGTAAATTACTGTATCTTCAAAACTATAAAAGATACGGACCTGAAATTTTGTATGTAGACTCAGTAAATACATGTCCTCAAAACTGCATACCAGAAAATACCCATTTGTATTTTTGACTACCCCTCAAAGACCACCAAACTTACATTTTTTGTAAATTTCACTTTTTTTTTACAAAAATTTGTATATCTCCACAACTATAACAGATACGAAATTGAAACTTTGTATGCAGACTTCATAGATGTATGTCTTTAAAACTGCATACCCCAATTTTCCCCCCAACCCTTCATTACCCCTCAAAAAGTGTTTTTTTGTAAATTACTGTATCTTCAAAACTATAAAAGATACGGACCTGAAATTTTGTATGTAGACTCAGTAAATACATGTCCTTAAAACTGCATACTGTTCAGGGGTTCTCCCATGGATTTTGCCGTAGACACCGGAGCAGCACGCACTTTTGTAAGTCGCTCGCCTGGTTTCTACGGCGCTAAATACAACCCTGAAGAAATATCCTCAATCAACTGTGGCTCATCCCTTGGACTCCTTTCTGCACAGGAGGGAAGCAAAGGCTTGAAACACCGTGTTACAGAGCAGCAGACACGGGGATATGTTGCTGCTTCTCCATAAAAGAGCAGCTGGAAGTGGAAGAGAGTTCGATATCCAAGCCGCGCCGCAGCACACAAAGATCGTGAAGGTGTGGGAGGAGCTCACAGGGTCCTCTTTGGTAAAAGCGCCGCTCAGCCAGAGAGTGGTGCTAGAGGGATTGTAACGGTGCTGGTCAAGGGATACTCTCCATGGAGCACAACGGGGGACACCGGAGCAGCACGTAGTATCGTAAGAGGACGCCTGGTTTCTTCGGCGCTTGTATCCTCCCTTATGAACTTCCTCGATCGACTGTGATTATTCGTTGGACTCCTTTCCACCAGGAGGAAAGGCGAAGGCTGGAAATTTGAGTGTTATGGTGCTGGAGAGACGGGGGATGTTGCAGCCCTCCATAAAGGAGCAGCCAGAAGTGGAAAAGAAATCGATATCTAAGCCGCGCGGCGCACAGAAAGATGGTGAAGGTAAGGAGGACCCACAGGGTCCTCTTTGGTAATGGTGCCGCCCAGAAGAAGTGGAAGCAGAAGGATTGTAACAGTGCTGGTCTCGGGTACTACCATGGAGGCTATCGTGGATACCGGAGCAGCACACAGTTTCGTAAGAGGACGCCTGGTTTCTACGGCGCTTGTTTCTCTCTTAAGAACTACCTTATCGACTGTGATTCTTCCTTGGACTCCTTTCGGCCAGGAGGGAAGTGTAGGCTGGAAACTTGGTGCTACAGAGCAGCAAAGACGGGGGATGTAGCTGCCCTGCTATAAAGAAGAACCTGGAAGTGGATGAGAGTAGGATATCTAAGCATCGCCTCACACACAAAGATGGTGATGGTTAGGAAGACCCACAGGGTCTTTTTATACCCTGTACATACTGTACCAGGGTATATTGTGTTTGTTTGGCCGAAATGTATGTAACGCAGAGAAGGAGGGGAGGGGGGACCCGATAAAGTATATATATTCTTGATCAGGACGGCAAGACAAATGGATTAAGCGACGTCCGTCCGTCTGTCCGTCTCGTCTCGCTCCTCACCAATGGTTTTCTCGGGAACTATACTGGACAGAGACTTGAAATTTGGAGGATAGACTCGTGATGCTCGTGCAGCAGATCAAGTTTGAACGGTTTTGAGCCACGCCCACTCCTTCCCGCCCAACCAGCTACGCCCAGTTTTTGGAAAGGCTA